>OX451218.1:90532328-90814102 GCA_949628195.1 Phasia obesa
CCCCTTGGATGAACTAATCCTGCCTCTGAAAAATGCAAGTTTTTTTTTGGATTTTCCCGTCATTTTGTTTAGCAATTACAACTTTTAAGGTCAAAGAATGTACAAAAACTTAAAGTTGGACTCAATAGATTCTTCAATGCCATCTTTAGCCCCGCCCCCTTTTGTGGGCGGTGAAATAAAAAATTATTTGAAAAAATAAGGCAATTATTAAAAGAAATATATTACATACTTCTTAAAACCATAAAAATTTATTTTTATGATCAGGGGGAGGTATTCCTCCAATCCCACCCCCAAAACGTCCCTGTGAAAAAAAATTTTTTTTTATTTTTTTTGCCAATTTCCTAAAAATATACATTTTTAAGCTTTCCAATGCCTATCCAATCCCCACCTCCTAAGAATATTATTAAAAAAATTTTTTGTAATTTGTTACTTAATAGTATTTTATTTATCGAAAAATATTTATGATTGTAACGATAAATTTCATTTAAAATTATAACAATTAATTTATTTAGAACAACTTCTCCTTTGCACTAAGATGATAATGAGTGCCATGGTTCTTCTTCGTCTAATTCTTCAAAGACCTATTCCGAATCTGACTCCTTTTCAGCGTTAATTACTGGAAGCATGAAAGAAATTGCTTCTTTTGTAAAAGGTAATGACCTTTTTTTGGAGTGGGTCTAGTAAAGAGTGGGTCAGAACTTAGCAAAAGCCTATGAATAATATCTATGTTACACTAACCTTTGAAAACTCTCTAGCAAAATTCTGCCTATAAAGCCGGAATTGTTTGTTTCGTGCCTCAGCCGGAAATGTATGTTTAGTGCCTCAGACGCTTCTTCTGATAACAGCCCAATAGCCAACAATGCCTCATTCATAACAGTTGCACCATGTATTAAAATCTTGTTCATTGTAGGTGTCATAGGATGCCACTCATTTAGAGAAAAGTAAAGTTTTAAAGTATCTAAGCAATAATCGGCAATCTCGTGTATTTGGATTTTGTGACCACTTTATATTACTTCAATAACAACCTTGATTCGGTATATGAAATCAAACTCAATTCCAGTTATTTCTCCAGCTAATTCAGGATTGGAAAAAAATCTTCTGCTAGTGTTACCATCGTTGGGGTTTCCAAATCCAGCTTTCGGTACACCCACTATTAGCCCTAATTCACTTCAAAATTTTTCTTGGATTATGTTTTCCTCGCGTTAACAATGGCTTTGTCCGCATTAGATTTTATTTGCCATTTTTTCACTGTCAGTTTATATTACACCTACGTGTACAGTAGATGTTCCGAAAGAAAGGGCATCTACGTCTATATCTCTTTTGATATTTAAATTGTTTTTTGTACAGGTAATAACAGTGTTAGATGTAATGATTTAAATAAAAAACATCTACCTTCAGTTATTAAAAACCAAAACATTTTATGAATATACAAGGGTTTCTTACTCGTATTTACCTATCCAAGATAAGAAAAAACATAAAAGGTAAAATTTTCAAAAAATCGCAACAAAAAATGGCGCAAATATGCGCAACGTTTTTTTTTACAGCATAAAAGAAGAGATCGTAGATATTGTAGTGATATATAACATTTTTTGGAATGTGATGGAGATCACTCTTAAAAAGCTTTTCCTTTTTTTTTATCAAAAATTTTACAAAAAAAAAAATAAAATTTTTATAATTTTGAACGAAATTTTTTATCATTAAAAATTAAAAAAAAAATTTTTCTGAAAATTAAAAATTAAGTAGCTACTAATAAACCCTTTCACAGAAAAAAAATTAATACAAAATCTATATTCGTTTAGCCACCAAAAAATATATTGCGAACCTCTCAAAATCGTTTAAAGTCAATAAAAACGTATGCGATTTACTCAACTTTCCTGATTTTAACAGTGTCCCAAAACAACAAATCTCAAGCAAACGCCTTGAAAATTCACTATACGATGCAGAATTTTGTTGTCTATCGAGCTGTGTGCTTAAATTTTTACATTTCTCAAAATTAATTTTTGGCCTAATGTCCGGCTAGTTTGGCAAAATACCCCTCTGTGCGTCGCGGGCGTCCTGACAATATTTTGCTCAATTTTGCTTTAAAAGTATTTCACAACAATTGTAAGACTTTTTTAGTGCTTCAGTTGTAGTTTACCCCCCATATTTATAATAAATAAAATATATTTTAAATCTATTTTAGAACAAATTTTTCATACAAAACTTGTTGTAAAATACATTTTAAATAAGCTTTATTTTTTATGAATATGGGGGTACGTATTTACTTTATATAAAGGCAACCATCCCTAGTTAAAATTCTAAAATTTATAAAAAATTCTAAAAATTGTTGTAAAACTCTGTAAGAGGTGTTTAAAATATTTTATTAATGCACAGTGAACGGTCCCCATAGTAAAACTGGAAAAAATCGAAGGAGATATGGTAGCTTAATGAAATTTTGGGACATATCTCTCTTGGCGTACTATTTTCAAAAATGAATTAACATTTTTTTAAATCCTTTATATATATATATATATATATATATATATATGTATATATATATATATATATATATATATATATATATATATATATATATATTGCGGGGACAATTAAATACCCAAAATTCTCCCATTTCAGAAATTATTTTTTTTATTTTAATCTATCATTTCACATACAAAATGATAAAGCCTGATAGTTTTTTATAAAATATAACCAATCTCTTTTTTGAATATAACGTTATTTTAAACTTTTTAGTATTTTTATATTTTAAAGTTTTCAAAATACTTATACCCATTGGTGTTCAAATAACATTATATGAATAGTGTTACCACATTGATAACACTAAATATTTTAAAATTAAATTATTATTTAAGATAAAAAACATATTTATAAAAGGTGATTTTTTTGAGGTTAGGATTTTCATGCATTAGTATTTGACAGATCACGTGAGATTTCAGACATGGTGCCAAAGAGAAAGATGCTCAGTATGCTTTGACATTTCATCATGAATAGACTTACTAACGAGCAACGCTTGCAAATCATTGAATTTTATTACCAAAATCAGTGTTCGGTTCGAAATGTTCAAATGTGACAAATTTTGTTCAGCGATGAGGCTCATTTCTGGTTGAGTGGCTACGTAAATAAGCAAAATTGCCGCATTTGGAGTGAAGAGCAACCAGAAGCCGTTCAAGAACTGCCCATGCATCCCGAAAAATGCACTGTTTGGTGTGGTTTGTACGCTGGTGGAATCATTGGACCGTATTTTTTCAAAGATGCTGTTGGACGCAACGTTACGGTGAATGGCGATCGCTATCGTTCGATGCTAACAAACTTTTTGTTGCCAAAAATGGAACAACTGAACTTGGTTGACATGTGGTTTCAACAAGATGGCGCTACATGCCACACAGCTCGCGATTCTATGGCCATTTTGAGGGAAAACTTCGGAGAACAATTCATCTCAAGAAATGGACCGGTAAGTTGGCCACCAAGATCATGCGATTTGACGCCTTTAGACTATTTTTTGTGGGGCTACGTCAAGTCTAAAGTCTACAGAAATAAGCCAGCAACTATTCCAGCTTTGGAAGACAACATTTCCGAAGAAATTCGGGCTATTCCTGCCGAAATGCTCGAAAAAGTTGCCCAAAATTGGACTTTCCGAATGGACCACCTAAGACGCAGCCGCGGTCAACATTTAAATGAAATTATCTTCAAAAAGTAAATGTCATGGACCAATCTAACGTTTCAAATAAAGAACCGATGAGATTTTGCAAATTTTATGCGTTTTTAAAAAAAAAAAGTTCTCAAGCTCTTAAAAAATCACTCGTTATAAAGATTAATAATAAAGTTACAAAAAATTTCAAATAACATAACAATTGTAAACAATTTCTTAATCACTAAAATAAGTTTATGAGTCGGAATCAGTGTTGATAGATTCATCTATTATTATGTAATTACGAATTTCTTGATTATTGTTGAAAGTGCTGCTTGTATTTATTGTATTTCTATTGGATGAAATTAATGGATCAGAAGAAATTAGGAGTTCAGGCATTAAATCTTGATTACAATTTTCTGCTATTTTTTCGAGTGTGCTCAAGTCTGTTCTTTCTTAATTGTTTTGTGAGGGCATTCTAAAGCATTCGCCCGTGCACTCATCTTGTATTAGTTCGCCCTGATAATTTTAATAAAAATATCAAATATGGATGATTTGTAAAATCATTATATTTCAAAAGTTGGCATCGAAAACACCTTAACCTTTTTATACATAGTCAGCTATATACTTTAGTATATATAAATAAATAAGATTATTTATGCATAAAAGTAGTTTTTTGATGTGTTCAGTTTTTCGGGCCTATCGAAGCTGACTATTTTTTTTTTTTTTTTTTTTTGTTAAGGTAGATATTTTGGCTAAAAATTTAAAATTTTTTTTTGCAGTGTTTCTCTAAATATATGAATTTTAGGATTTTTTCATTGTTTCTGCTACATTTCTGAATAAAACAATAATAATTGCAAGCATTTTTATTGAAAAATTAATTTTTGATATTTATTTTTCCAAACCCATTTTTTGTTACTTAAAAATTATGAAAAAATTATCAAAATAATACGACTTTAAAGACGTGTAGCTTTTTATAGGTGTAACTCACATGAAAAACCAAACCACCTCTGAAATCGCGGGAGTCTCAGCTTTCATCTTATATGTATTTTATTGATAAATTAGAACGGTTTTTTTTTGATTTTTTTCCACTAGACAGTATACTGTGTAACGTTGTAATTCCACAAAGTAAAAATACAAATCAAATACAAATTTTATTCAATTGGCTAATTGGCAGTAAATTAATATTTTGTCATTCTTTTTAAACAGCGCCATCTGTTGCGCAACCATGTTAAAAATATCCCGCTTTCAAAAATAAAAGATGCCTTAAAGTATCCAGTACTTTTAAAGCGGTAAAAAAAATGGCGTACTTTTTGCGGAAAAAAATATCCTATATTGGAATCAGGATGCAAAATACCTTCTCACAAAATTTTGTTAAAATCCATCCAGATACATACATATTTTATTTACATAAAGGTACCCAGACTTGGATAAATTCTAAAATTTATATAAAATTCTAAAAATTATTGTAAACCACTGTAAAATGTGTTTTAAATATTTAAATAACAATGTAATTCCACAAATTAAAAATACTAATCAAATACAAATTTTATGCAATTAGCGCCTAATGTTGCGCAATAGTTTTTAAAATATCCCAGTTTTAAACCGGAAATTGAGTTTTTTCACTGCCTTTTCTCCACTTTCTCTTAGAAATGAGATATATTTGGGGAAAAAAAGTATCCTATATTGAAATCAGGATGCAGGTACCTCCTTAAAAATTTTCTTTAAAATCCATCCAGTGGTTTTTACGTGATGCGATTTGAATATTAATATTGTTTTTGTTCTCTTTTCTCACGAGTGTTACCGTTGTTTTCTTTTTATTGTCGAATTTCTGTATACAACATTTATTATTTTACAAGGAAAATTTGACATTTAAAAAGTGGTGTCTATTCATGATTTTGAAGAATTTTAGAATTTTATTGCCACATTTTTCACAAAAAATTCCACATGATACAATGCCGATTTGCTTTATTTCAGCTTTGATAAAATGTTGCCAGAAACACTTCAATGTTTTTCCACAGTGAAAAAAAAAATGACTTTTTCATACAAATTTTTATGCATGTAGTTTGACAGCATTCCGCATGAAAAACAGAACAGAATACTGGGCTTTAGCAAAAAAAAATTTTAGTAAAATAGAATTTGTTAATTCTCTAGGTAACATAAAACGCCCCTTTAAAAATGTAGAATCTCTCCGTTCATCTTGTTTCAAAAGATGTCTACAGTGAACTCCTGTATTTGATATATTAAACATACTACATTATTAAACAAAAATGCTTATTTCAGTATAGCCTTTGTTCTAAGCGTTTACCATAAAGGTCCTTTCCTATATTACATCATCTAATTCGTTTGCCTTCGAAATTTCGATTTATTTTTTCTGTCGAATTCTGTTGTTCATGTTGATCATTCGACCGTAACGATTGATTGGCAGGACATCTGCACATGTCAGTCATTTTGTGCAGTATTTTCTTTTCTTTTCTTTTTTTTTTCTATTTTTATGTTTTTGTTTTGCTGTTATCGAAAAAGCTCAAAGGCAATGCTTGTATTTTTTTTTGCTTTTTGTTTTGTTTTGTTTCTAATTTCATTTTCAAACTTTTAACTAACTGCACCCAGTGGTACTTACAAGCATTTTTAAGATTTGTAAGCCATTCATATGTTTTTTTTTTTTTTTGATTATCGAAAAAGTCTAGGTACTTTATTGTCTGTCTAATATTATATTTTATGCTTTTTACGAGGGCACTTTGATAATTTGACTTTTTAGAAGAAATATATGGTTTTGAATATTTAATTTTATTATTCGAACTATTTATTAACATGTAAATGAATTGTTAAAGTAAGGCTAGAGTTCGCTTATTCTCGCTAGCCAAACAAACTCATAGAAAAGAATACGAGAAAATTGTATTCAATCATCTAACCGTCAGTTGGTGTGAACAAAGTCTACCATCCTCTTGTTTGATGTGATTTTTTTCATGTATTTGTTGTTGCTTCACCCAACCTTTCGTAAGCAATGAGAGCAATTCTTTGTTTATTTGCTTTGTCCCAACATTATTTTAAATAATATACTTTAAGTTAAGTCTTTAAACTCCATACACTTAGTCTAGCTTCTTTATTCTCTTCAAATAATAAGACTCTTCAAGGCACTTCAAATAGCCCGTTTTTTTCAGCACGAGAAGCAAGATATATTCGCAATGTGCCTAATATGAAGAGTATGCTGAATGAGGTATTATTTTATAAAGCACTTCATAAATTTTTACTATAGTGACTAGTTACTTTTTTACAACCGAATATCCATCGAAATTGTAATGAAATTGTAATTCCAAGGATTTTATCGACTATTTCTATTCGAGGAAGTCGTCCCTCCTTTTTTCGTCGACCATGACAGCGGAGTTTCTAATTTTTCTCCATTCAAGCTGATGGTACAGAGTCCTCATAGTACTTATAAAGCCTTTCTTTGGTGTCGGTGATGGCTTTTTACGTGAAAAATATTTTTTTTTTATCAGCACACGAGATTTTTTTCCATTTTCGGTTGTCTGCTTGATTCATTTTGAAGAAAATGACTGTCAGAAACAAATTAATAGACGCAGCTTGCGTAAAAGTCGACAACAGTTCATGATAGATAACAGATAACGGGAGCGGTGTTGCGCTTGGAATATAAATTATATTGAATTATAAAACTATCCTCGTATTAAGTTTTTTACGTTAGTTTTTTTTTTGTTCTTAGAAAAACAATACTTTGAATTAAAATTTCATTTCTTGTGATTTATTTATTGACAAAAACATGTTTTTAAATGATCTTATGTAACGGAAAAAGAAAATAAATACATAGATATACATGTATTTGTGCATATATACATACACATATACACTTTTTATTAAAGGAAATTTTCTTTAAGTTATCTAATTTTTAATAAATAATTTTGGCTGCAGTGCCCTGTGTCTTTCTTGGCTTTAACAAAATTGGTTTCAGCTTTTACCGCCAAAGTTTTATGCTTTGAATGCAGCGAAAGTTAGTTTAGCGCATGCTAATGCGAAAGTAAAATAATCAAGTTGCTTCAATATAACATCACGAATACACAATAACAAATTATTTAAATAATAATATTCGAAATTGCAATGCCCGACAATTGGGTCATTTGATCTATTTTTAAGTAACCCGTAAAAAACATTTTTTGTTTTTTTTTATAGAGGGGATACTGAAGAAGACCAATTAAATTTTTCACTTCTGGTATCCGAGTGGAAATTTACAAGTACCGTACTTTCATTGAGTCTGGTGCTGTCACTAGCCTTTTACTCTTTACTGTAGGGATTTCAGACTGGCGGCTGAAAGCTGTCGACTTTTTTCTTACTCCCAGAGTCTCCCGTAGTTGCAAACATTTGCATAAGATTAAGGTCCCAAGCCTAATTTTAGCCAGTGTGCTGGACATTCACACAGTGTGCATAAGTATCATCCTTCTTCGATTTTATTTCAGTTAAACCAAACCCACAATCCCGGACTTATACATTAGCACTCTACTTACAAGCAAATTGGGGTACCCTGATACATATATACAAAGCACCATACCCATCATTTGTTTTAATAGGATACTGATAGATACACATGATACAAGATTACAGCGTAAGTTGCTCAATAATCGGTCCTACTCGTAGTAGCCATATAATGAATATTAATATAATAATTAATATAATATAAAAATGGAGGTATCATACAAGCATAATACCTTACTGCTTTAGTAGTGAACAAACATAGAGAGAAGCCCCAAAAACATAAGTTGTCATCAGTGACATGCATATGTATCTCAAGGCATTAAAAATCGTCAATGCCCATTTAAAACCAAAACTGCTTATAAAGTATTCATGTAAGAAACCAAACGATCTTACACACACTTTGGTTCCAATGATGCCTAAAATGATTGTTATCTAACAAGGTAAGAATATGTTGAGCTTAAGTGAGCAACTCATGCCATTCGCAGCAAGTTTGGTTTAGAGCCACTAGGACAATTATGATACCCACCTCTCTCCTTTGTGTTACCTAAGTGATTCTTATAAAAGTCACCTATATACAGGTCCTGAACTAACATTTACTTAAATATTTGAGGCTCCTTTTCTAGATACAAAGCCGAGAATTTGCAAAGAAAATATAGTGCCCATTCCTACACCTCATACAGGCAGCTATTAGGATCTTACCACCATTGATACCTCTTTGCTTTGAAATGCGTCCATAGTGAGGATCCATAGTGAGCATTAATAAATGCTTACTAGAAGCTATACCGAGTTTTTTGACCAGGGTAATAAATAGATTCGCAAAGTTTTTGCGCATTCTTCGGTAGTATTAACGCTATAAGGTAGAGTTGAGACAGGAGTGTGTATTTTAGTATTCGGCAAATTTAAAATTCTTAGGACAACTAAGATATGTGACCCCACACATAGGGAGCAAAGGGCTGGTTGGCTGAAATTTTTTGTTATTTAAAACTTACTGGAGAATCGAATCGAATGAAAGCCGAATTCGTATCGAAAATATTGTTTTTCTGCGTGTACACAAAAAAATACATTATTATGTATTAAAAAAATTTTTTAATTTTGAAGTGTTTCAGTGATCTTTTTTTAAAGGGTTAACCAGCTTTTTTTATAGGGATAAAATTTTGTGAAAAGTCGAATGGAAGTGGTCCTAGAACCCCACTGCAGTAATTAATATTCGCATAAATAACCAAATGATACCTCAGCACTCAGAAGTTAAATACCTTGGCATACATCTGGATCGACGCTTAACCTGAAGCTAAATTGCCACAGATGAAGCTAAAAGCAGTACAGATTGGTAGAAATTGAACGTTAAGCTTAGATTGTAAACTTTTATTGTACAAATCGATCCTCCTATATGGTGTTATGGGATTCAATTATGGGGCCTCAGCTTTAAATTTAGAAAAATTCAAAGACGGCAAAAAAAGAATTTACGAATGATAACAGTCGCACCCTAGCATATCACACTGTGTAATTTTTTAAGTCATGGCAAAATAACCATATACGGACACCACTACGTGATAAAAGACCAAAAAAAAGACCACTGTCTCCCAGTTTTGCCCAAAGTCCTACAGGTTTTTTTTTATGTGCCCTCAAAGATGTGGGGCCTCGATGTCATTTTTGCAAAAAATGATCATTTACTCAAGCTCATATTTTGCAAACCGTTTGAAATTTTGATATACTCTCTTAGGCAAAGTTTTAGCTCTTGTCATAAGGAACAAGTAGGTAGCGCTTAGGTAGCCGTAAAACTGAAAAATTTTTGCGGCAACCTAAGCGCTACCTAAACGGTGTTAAGAATCATTCCTAGGAAGTTCATATGTTCTAGAAAGTTGTTTACTGAGATCTTAGGTTCATTTTTTTAGTTGATTGTTTCCTTGAATTTTGAAAGGTTTGCTACCTATGGACCTGAATAGGGGGAAAAAGGTAAAAAAATTAATTTTTAAAGTTTTTTGCGATTTTGACCGTGAAGATGAAGTTTTTTTGATTTTATATGTTCACAATTTTTTTCTTTATGACAAGAGCTACAACTTTGCCTCAGAGAGTATATCAAAATTTCAAACGGTCTGCAAAATATGAGATTGAGTAAATGATCATTTTTTGCAAAAATGACATCGAGGCCCCACATCTTTGAGGGCCCATTAAAAAAAAAAAACCTGGAGGGCTTTGGGCAAAACTGCGAGACAGGGGTCTTTGTTTTTTGGTCTTTTATCACGTAGTGGTGTCCGTATATGGTTATTTTTTTCCGTGTTGCAATGTGTATTTATTTATTTTTTTACACTTATTATTACTGAAATAATAAAAAGTGACGGTTCCAAAGATAGGGCTATATAGGTTAAATAATTTCACCTATTGGGACACCCTTTAATGTACAATTTGAAATTAAACGCTTATTTTCAAAGACAGATTCTTTGTAAATTTCAACTGTCTGTCTATAAGGGTTCCAAAGTTTGGCAATTCGCATCAATTTAAATGTACTATTGAGACACCCTTTAACTTATAATTTTAAATATTTATACATGTTATTATACCGGACATAGTAGTGGAGATTCTGTCCAATTATCAAGTATTTGTCTATTACGTTTCAAAAGATAGAGCCAGATAGTTCAAATTGCATATATTATGGGGACACCCTTTAGTTTTCAAATTAAAAATTTATACTTGATATTAAAGCGGACTTAGATATACAGATTCTTTGTAAATTTCAACCATCTCTCTGTTACGGTTCAAAAGTTTTGCCATATACATAAAATTACATCAACTATTGGGACACCCTTTAATTTCTAATTATAAATATTGGATATTCTGTCCCATTTTCAAATGATATATAGTGATACGCAGTGTTTTAAAATGGTGCCCTTTACGGTTCATAATACAGTAAAAAATATGTATGTTGTATGGGGACACCCTTAAAATTTTTAAATTCTGAACTTCTTTTAAAATGGGATCAATCTGTAAGCATATCCTTTCTAATAAAGAATAATAAAATCTGTAATGGCTGAGTTCTGCGGGCACAAACATAACAAAGCAACGTTCAGACGAATTGATAACCTCCTTCTTTTTCCGATTAATTCGATTAAAAAACCCGAACATTCATAAACGTAGTGTTAAACACACCCAAATCCGCTGGCTCGTCCCATACTCATAGACTGTGGATACACACCACTAAGAAGGAGAAATATTGCTCCTCTTGGCCGAACATTAAAAGAATAGCTCACATATGATATCAGCAACCGTAAAACATACAATTTTATTGTCTGGCACTGGCAGGACTTAACAATTATATTTTACCTTCGATTTCAAGTACATTGAAGATACAATAAATAAATTATGAAAAAAAAAAACATATAAAGAAATGCCTAAATACATGCAAATAAATGTTCACAGCCAAAAGTATTTGCTCAAATTAAAGATTTTAATTGGTTTCAGATTATAATTTAATTAAATAATTAATTGATTCAATTATTTGTTTAACTGTTACACACAATTGTTTCTGTGTTGTGAGCTTTCACCACAAATTAAAATATAAAGGCCCACTGTGGACTGATTTTTATCAACAAAATTTTCTAGATCTCATTTATTGATTCGTTAGTTATTTGCGGTTTACGTTAAACATACTTCAACAGCGGGTAATAGGACAATATCGAATATTTGGTGGGTCGCAAATAAATTTTTTTTTTTCATAAATTGTTTATTGTATCTTCAATATTTTTGAACTAAATGTCCTAGAAATTGCAAACGGAATGTCACCGCCTTTGCGAAAGTTATAAAGATTAATAATATTTCAATCAAAATAAAAAAAAATATTGCTAACAGTTCTTAAGCTCATTAATGTGTGGAAACTCCTACAAAACTATTTGCCCTAAAAACTTCACTGGTTTCAGCCATAACAATAGTATTTAAAATTTAGCATGTAATAAAAATCAAAAGAAAATCGAAGAAGAAAATATCAAAAAAGTAATAATAAGGATGACAATGACAAGGATAATGATAATGACAAACTTAATGATGTGCTACTGACGACAAGGACAAAAGTGGAACAACAAAAAAAAAGCAATATTAAGTTTGGCATAAGAAAATTTTCTCTAAGAAAGTAACAACAACAAAAACTAAAAGAAAAACAAAAAATTGCTAAAGCTTTGCTAGCGAAACCGGAAGACCAAAAAAAAACTTTTTTTAAACAGAAGATTTTAAGGAAAAAACTTCCTTTGCAACGCCAAAAAGTGTGTGTTAACAAAAAGTTTAAATAAGTTTTTACAGATTACTTTAAAAATACAAAAGGAATTTACGTCTACTTAAATTCACAAATATTAATATCTAATAGATACAATAAGGGAACTTTTCTAAAGCCTAGTTTAATGTTGCTTTTTATTTTTTTATTATATTTGCTATAATTTATTCTAATAGTTTCGCTGAATTACTAAAATTACAGATATACATTTTTAAAAACAAAATATTTTCTCGAACTTCCATAATTTTTTTGGCGTCAATTGTTGCCAAACTACTCTGTGACTGTGTCAGTGTCTGTGTTTTTATGGGTTGTAAGTGGGTGCTGTCATTTGCGATACTGTGCCAAAAAAGTAAAAATAACAGCCCATCTGTAATGGCAATATGAAAAACAACGGAATAGTTTGTAAATACTATGAGGAAAAAAAATGAACTGAAATAAAATCGAAACAAAACGCAAGAGATAACAAAACACTTACATACGTACATATGTATGTATGTATGTATTTGTACATGCAATAACATGATTTGGCTTCTTCTATTTTTTACTACACATACATACATACCTATTTACCAGAAAAACTAAAACAGAGTTGCCAACTCATAATATTAATAATGATGTTATGTAATAAAATTTGAAATAAAACAAGAGTGTTATATTCGGTCGTGCCGAATCTTCTATACCCTACACCACCACGATGATTTTATATATACAGACATGCATAGCATTATCCATATTTTTCGTAAAGTAAAATAAATTAAAATAAGTCGTATGAGAAAAAACTCATTAAAAGACAGCGGCTACTGAGCTACATGAAAACAAATTCAGTTGGCTACAATTGTCGCCGTTTAGTTAGCTACTAATAGTTTAAAAAAATATTGTTGTTGTGTTTCAAACAAAAATCGTCCTAAAATAATAAAATTTGTTTCTACATTTATTGTTTTGTCATATAATTTATGACAAACATGGCTAAACCGCCCTATTCGAGCCGCCTATAATGCGGCTTGCAAGCGGCAATTTATATCTGTTAGAAGCGTCTTATTTTTATTATTTTCTTTATATCAATTAAAAAACTGAAAATAGTGTAATAAAATATGAGGGATTCTTCACAACAGTCATATTTTTTCATGTTATTATTTTAATATTTCAAAAATTGTTTGTAAATATTTTTACAAAAATTTTTTGCAAAAATATTTTTTTGAAAATTTTTTGTTTTATTCGACATTTTATTTTATTCGAAATTTTATTTTATATTTTATTCAAAATGAAAATTTTTTAAAAATTTTCTGTTAAAATATCTTTTTGAAAATGTTTTGTAAATTTTTTTGCAAATATTTAAAAAAAATTTTATTGAGTTAGAATGGTCAAACTAAAGCAAAAAAAAAAAAATTTAAATAAAAATTTCCTCACAGTGTTACCAGTGGGCATCCTGTGGGTCCATTGGTTACCTCTATGCGAACCAAAGCAGAAAAACCCTACGAACCTAAAAATAAACACAAAATCGGCCCTCGCCCAGTTCTCTCGAGATCTGTATGCACTCCTTGCGATCCACCTGTCTGGGTGTAATATTTATTTAACAAAACAAAGCAAAATAGAGTCATTAAAACCAAAAAAAATGAAAATAACGTGAAAATATATAGGTGGGTGTGGTTTTTTCCCGCAGAATCCAATGGTGATGTTGCTGAATTGCAACCTAAGATTTTCGAAACTATGCCTGGCAGATTGGTGGACTTAAATTTTCTGTAACTTGTCTGGTGCCTTGGCAAATGACATTTCAACGCCAACACGGACAGACGGACATCCCTTAATAAACTTCTCTATGTATAAGGATTCAAAATATATATATATATATATATATATATACTTGATGGGGTCGGAAATGAATATTGTAGAAATTACACACGGAATGACAAACTTATATATAACCTTTCCACCTGTGATGAAGGGTATGAAAATGGCTTTATAATACTACGTCTTGACAAGCCATTGATTTATTCCACAATTGAACAATTTTCTGTGTGGACATAAAAATGTCTCGTGAAGTTGTTATAACATTTATTCGCCTGCAATCAAATATTGTTTTTAGTTTGAAAGTTGGATTTTTGAAACAATGCTATCTGTTGGTCAAGCGTAAAAATACCATTCAAACTACACTGATGGAAAACAGAAAATGATGATCATAAAAACTTATTCACCACTTATAACAACATGAACAGATTAATACTGTTGTTCTGCCGGTGCACAGTGGTTTAAAA
Source organism: Phasia obesa (assembly GCA_949628195.1). Classification (NCBI taxonomy): domain Eukaryota; kingdom Metazoa; phylum Arthropoda; class Insecta; order Diptera; family Tachinidae; genus Phasia; species Phasia obesa. Next base: position 90,546,949 of record OX451218.1, read on the forward strand.
ACGCATTATTTTGTAAATAATTCGTTAGCTAATGAACCACTAAGGTTATCCTAATGAATTTTAACACAGGTGTTTCTCAGTGTAGTCGCGAACGCTAGGCTCCCTTGTAGTACTGGCAACTTCTACTACACAGTTTTAATTACTCAATACTACTCAATACTTATCAATTGTTTACTTTTGTTTACCTAATAGAAACTCACTGTTGCTCATAGTTTTAATGAAGTCGGTCAATTTTCTATTCAGTTTGTTTCGGGCATATATTTTTTTAATATATTAAAAAGTTAATTTTAGTATTTATTAATCAAACGTTTTTAAACCCTTTTTAAGATTTATATTTAAACTAGCTGTGCCCGCCACATCGTGGGCGTCCTGACAATATTTTGCTCGATTTTGCTTTGAAAGTAATCCACACCAATTGTAAGGCAACAATGTAATTCCACAAAGTAAAAATACTAGTAAAATATAAATTTTATTCAATTGGCCCCAAATGTGGGAAATAGTTTTTAAAATATCCCAGATTTAAACCAAAAATTTCAGTCCCTTTAAAGCGGAAATTGCATTTTTTCATTGCTTTTTCTCCACTTTCTCTTGTAAATGTAAAGGTATACTATATTGTAATCAGGATGTTAAGTTACCTCCTCACAAAAGTTTGATAAAATCCATCCACTAGTTTTTACGCGATGCGAACACAAATGAAAAGCAGACAGGCAGACGGAAATGAGTTACTATTTTTTTGTTGTATGTATAGATGTATAGATATAAACTTACTTCGGTACTACTAATTTTTTTTGTTTTAGTTTTTTTAAAGAGGATCTATAGCCAATGTGATTAAAAGATAAATTGTATAAAAAATTGTAAGGATTCTCGCTCCAGACCTATCCAAACGTAACCAATTTTATGATTTAGTGTAAAATTATTTTTAAAGCCTCTTTCCTTTGCTACATATTCTAAAAGGAATTTGACAGCCACGAGGTTAATAAAGGCAGCGAAGTCACAAAAAAACCAAAGATTCTGGAATATGTCTTTCCCGTTTTAGAAATTCAATGTTAAAATATAAAATATTAAAACTTTTTTTAATTATTATGTCAGCTTAATATTTCAGAAGTTGTGTCAAATTAACTTCTATACTTTATTTCTCAAAAGATCACTTTATCATGAATTTTCCAGTTACTGCTACCTATCAGAGCACTCGGTATGACTTCGGGCGTGTGGACGCCGCTACTATCGCTTACATTGCGTTACCTGATGCCATATTCTGTAATTCTCGTAGCTAAATCTATCGCTAAAATTCTAAAAATGCACAAACAAATTATGAGTGTTGTTGTAAGAATACTCGTAATTTGTTGGATTTTTAGAATTTTAGCGATAGATTTAGCTACGAGAATTACAGAATATAATAATAAATCAGGTTGTATTTCAGCAATAACTTGTACAATATTCTCATCAAGTACTCGAAAGTTTTTGGTTTGTCTGAAAAGATCTGGGTCTTTCCATATCGTCAGAGAATGTAATCTAATGTTGTCAAATCAAATAAAAGAAATTGTTCGTTCGCCAAATGTTTTTGTTAGTAAATTGATTGTATGACGTGGTATGTGACATGTGGCACCATCCTGATGAAACCTTCCGATAAGCTTGCTTATCAGATAAGCTATCGGACACTTATTTTCGCTATCGTATTGTTGCCCCATTTCTTGTCTGTATGTAATTTTAATTTTGGCATTGAGATTTTAATTTTTAACGTGAATAATTGTCATTTTTAGTGTGTAGGCAGGTTGTAAAAAATGATATAGCTACCGATAGCTTTATAGGCAAGTTTAGAAAACGCCTTGTTATTATTTTATTATTATCTTGTACAACAACGGTGTCATCATACAGTTTTTGTCTAGCACCGGTTGGATTTCAGTATATCCTAAAATTAGAGCACTTATTGTTAGTTCATATAATTTTAAGACACAATAAATAAATATTAGGGATGACAACGAAGCAGACCACTAACTTCATGGGTCCCTTTTTGACCCCCTTCATTCCTCAATGATTTCTGGTATCTGAATGGAAATTCTTTCATTGAGTCTCCTGCTGTCGCTAGCCTTTTACTCTCGATTGTAGTGATTTCAGACGGCAACTGATACAATTCGACATTCTTCCTCATCTCAGAGTCTATGGTAATTGTTAATCTTTGCTTAACCCTAAGGTCTCTACAGCATCTCCATTTAATATGTGTTTTATGTTAACCTTTTTCTAGGCACAGTCCGCAAGTATCGTCTTACCTAAAATTTTAACTTGGCCTGATTATACTTGAAAGCCCGTGACCTGTCACTAACGCAGTTAAACATATGTAGGCACCCAGATTATATCCCAGCTCCTTCTTGGACTTCCAGCATTTTGTGGACACAAAATTCCACATGGGAATCGAACCCAGGTGGGAATCGAACCCACAACACCGAACTGATAGACTAGCACACTAGCTACTAGCCCACCGAGGCACCAGCAAACGCTTTCCATAACATCCAACTGAACCACCCTCAAGATCCAATTTTCTACATCAATCGGCAACCCTTATTATCAATAGTGTTTTCTTTTCATTTCATTTCATTTATAGACAAACCGACAGTAAGGCAGCTAAAAAACATATAGCGTAGAAAAAACTTAAACTATACAACAAAACAAAATCCTGATTACAAACGAAATGAAAAAAAAAATAAAAATATAAAAAATCACACACACATTTACACAAACTAAACTGAATTTAAAAAAGTGGCAGTAGTTATCGGCTTCAATGTATGCAATGCGCAGCAAAAATATTTTTCGAAACAAAATTTTAGCAAAAAAAAAAAATCACCATGTGACCATGCCATTGCAATTTTGTTTTTGTTTGTTTGCTTGTTTGCATTTTACAAACACATTCTTGGCCAAAATTAGTCAAGTCATCCAGCCAGCCATTCTGCCAGACGTATAAACATTAAGCGTAAACAACTACCACAAATAAATATAACAAAACAAAAGACACTACAAAATAAGTGTAAACCACCCTCGCACATTTAGCAACAAACAACAAAAATAAATAAAGGAAAGTTGCACATACTATCACACACTACTGCTGCCACAACTACAATTATAACCTTGTTACCATTGCTGGCACAAACCCACTACACTCATACGTGTTGGTGGCATGAACACCCTAATGTTGCAGCTTTCCTTTTTTCCTTGTTGCTGTAATTCTTTAATGTCGTTGTTTTTGTTTTTGTTGCTGTTGTTATTGTTATTGTACGCTGCACATTCATTTTGCACACAATTTTTTCGGACGAGTGGTGTGGATGGAGTGTACAAGTTCAGTTCAGTGCAAAAGAAAATGATAATTTGTGTGAAATTGGAAATGATGGTATTGGAGAAATAGTAGCAGTAGATAGAGGCAGTGGTAGTTGTAGTAATAGAATGACGTCGACGACGATGATGGAACGACTGACTGACTTGTTTGTGCCTGAATTGAAATGTTACATAGTTTTGGGTTTGAGTTTTGGGCATTTTTTTGTTCCTACGTTGCGCTCATATTCGAGTCGAGTCGTAGGTGAGAGGGGCAAATTTGTATTGCATTTTTTTGGCCAATAGCAAACGATTGCATGGCTTTTGCGAGGGTGTGGCCTAAAAATTGCAACCCTACACCAACCGACCAAATGTGAACGGCCAACATACAAAGAATTTAAAATCTGAAGAAAAAAACAGAAAACAGAAAACATTGTACGAAATCAATGAGTGGAATTTTGTGAATAATTTTGTGTGTATGTGTGTGTGTGTAGTTTTTGGGTGCTACATGCAACAACACAACAATACAAATAACAAGAAAAGCACAAACATAACAAAGGTAATAAAAGGGACATGCACACACATAATCCAATATACACATATGTACATGTATACGTAGCTTAACACACACACACACACTTACTAACGTATTTACGCTTACTTACATTTACTCTTTATTGCACTCAATCACCCATGAGTATTGCAATGTGCATGTGCTTGTGTGTATGTAGTCGTATGAGTAACGCATTGGCATCCTTTTGTTAACCAGGCCTTTCTCATACAATTTAAACAAGAGGCATTTTTTTGCCTCTTGTTCAAATTGCCACTCTTGTAGGTCTTTTAAGTGCAACACACAACCCCTCTAATCAAAAATTCCATTTACTAAAAATCGATGGCTGCTAAATTTTTTATTTAATTTTTTTGCTTAGTCTTTTGGCAAATAAACAGAAAAATAAAAAGATTTAAAGCAAAACAAAAGTAGTTGTGAAAGGACATGGGTAGTTTTTGTTTGTAGTTTTCTAAATGAGGTACCCATTAGTATGAGTTTTGTATTATTGGTTTTAATTAACTAATAATTAGTTTTTCTGAAGCTCTTTTCTTTATTAACTTCGAAGACATTAACAGACTAAGAGGTTTCCCCCAACTTGTTAAGTATATGTATAGAAATATATTGAGAACTTTAAAGTTAGGTTATGTTAATAAAAGGATCTCACATAAGAATATATGTGTAAATTCACAACACCAATATTGAGCCAGTATGGGATTCCTAAAATGTTCTCTGCTGTTCACATAGTTTTAATAAAGTTTTGTGGGGTCTGCGACCACTTCCATTCGGTATCTCACTAAATTTTACCCCAATTAAAAATTTTTGTTTAACCATCGGAAAGAATATATTTATTACTGTAGAAGGCAACCACTTAAAATTTGCATACATAATTAAAACAATGTTCGCTTTATAAACAAGTATACAAAAAGGGTGTTCCGATAGTAAAGTAATTTGTTTGTGAATGGCCTAAGTTTTGAACGATAATAGGTATACTCTTGAAGTTTTTACAGGAGGTGTATTACAATGACCACTACGACAAATAGTAAAAATTAAAGGGTGAGCCGACAGTGACGTGATTTGCATAAATATGGCCTAATATTTTAACCAGAGTCTATCTATTGACTCTTAAAATTTTCACAAATGGTGTAGGTCCTATCACTCCTCTAAAAAAACCGTAAAAATTAAACGGTTTTCCGACAGTGACGTGAACGTTTTAGCCGTAATAGGTAGACTTTCAATTTGTTTCGAGGGTGTATTGTCACGGCCGCTATGACAATTACTAAAAATTAAAGGGTGTTCCGACAGTGACATGTTTTTCACGTATAATACCTTATTTTGTGAACCGCAATATATAGGCCTGATATTTTTATAGAAAGTGTATTACCATGGCCGCTATAACAACAATTACTAAAATTTAAAGCGTGTTCCAATAGTGATGCAATTTTCGCGAATATGACTTTATTTTTAAAATTCAAGTGTGCCCCATAACACACGAACAAATTAACAATTTGAATTTTTAAAGTCGTACTAAACATAGAACATGTGTGAGTCTAACCCGCAAATGACTGATTTATTTCTGTCCTCGTCTTACATGGCGGAAAAACTATTTTCAACGTGAATTCGGCTTTGGCGGAGTCGACGACCACTCCCGTTTGACTTTCCCGAAAATTTTACCCTAATTTAAAAAAATTCGTTAACCTACCCTTAGATTCCTTTTTCTATTTCACTGTTGACAAATTCAGACTCCTGGGTTTTCTGGAACTTGAGTCTGGTGATAATAAGGCTGTCGAGGTTCGACCAGTGTCCAAACGACTGGTACCATGGAAACCGGTAGCCTCACCAAGAGCCGGTTGTTCGAAAGATCTCTTCGGGGTACAAGTGGTGTCTTTGGTTATGACCAGCATTGTGGGAATGGTGCAATGCTGGTCTTTGTGCTATTGCATAATCAATAGAAGACACCAATTGATGACAGCAGTTAGATGGTCTCCGAACCCTTAAGCAAGGGATGAGAACAAGGTCCAGCAATTAATATGTTCTAAAATTGCTACAGTTAGCAAATAGTTAGCTACAAGACTAACCGCAAGCTCGTATGACCTAAGTAAGTCATGTGTTGTAATATATCTGTGGATTAACTTAGAACCCACAGCAGACTGAAATTGCGCTGGATGTCGGACAAAAAACTTTTAATACTAGCATTCTATTGGCTATGTAGAAGTGAGGACTGGGAATTCGAGTCGCAAACATAATAATATGTGCACTCAAAAATCCATCTCAAGATACTAACAGGATGGTTTATCGGATATAGCGGTTTTATTAAACATTACAGGCTCGAAATTATTTATGGACTTCGAAGAATGAAAAGAATCTCTCACTAAACGGAGTGCTTATTTTTTGCATTAACTTTTATTGAAACTGTTATTTATTACAGATAATAATACACCACAACAAATTATACAACAGAAATTTTCAATTGAATTTTAGGATCTGAATTCGTACACAGAAAAATTTGTTTACACCAAATAAAGCTTTTAATTGGTTGCAGATACAAATTTGATTATATTTTCAATTGCTTCAGTTGTATAATTAATTAAGAATGATTAAAATAACATTCTAATTAAATTAGAATTAGATTACAAATTTACTTAAAGTTGTATCCAAAACTAATTAAAACCTTTAATTGGTGAAATAATAATTCCTCTATACAGATGAAATTTAAAGTCAAGCTTAAGTTCATTTTATTCTCTTTTAGAAAGAATAATTTAAATTAGAAATTAGGTGATAATATTAAAGAAAAATTATGAAAATTTAATTTTAGATACTAGCAGAATGGAATGTATTTTCTAGACAGCTACATACGTCCGTCATCAGCACTCTTCGTATCTATTAACTTTGCGTAGTGTTAATTTGTAAACATCATCTGTTTAACCAACCAAACTCAGACAACGGAATACGAGAAAAACTGTATTCAATCATCAATCGTTAGTTTTGATTTTAGTGCAATCACCCAAATCACAAATTTAGTTTAGTGAATTTACTACATGGAAAGTTCACAAATTGAAAACAAAAAACGTCAGAACAAAAATCGGCGGTCACTCATAATTTCCCAATTATGAGCCTCTATACTTTTTATATGAAACCGCAATTACATTCCTTAACGCATCAGCCCAATCTATATCTATACATATTCATGTAACAAAATAGTAACTCATTTCCGTCTGCCTGTCTGTTTGCTTTTCATTTGTGTTCGCATCACGTAAAACCTACTGGATGGATTTTAACAAAATTTTGTGAGGAGGTACCATAGAATCCTGGTTCTAATATAAGATACTTTTTTCCGCAAAAGTATCTCATTTCCAAGAGAAAGTGGAGCGAAACCAGTGAATGTACGCAATTTCTGGTTTAAGGATACTGAAATTTTCGGTTTAAAACTGGGATATTTTAAACGCGGTTGTCCTCCTTTTATTTTTGAAAGTGGGATATTTTAAACAACAGATGGTGCCAATTGAATAAAATTTGTATTTTATTTGTATTTTTACTTTGAAATATTTTAAACACCTCTTACAGAGGTTTACAATAATTTTTAGAATTTTATCCAAGACTGGGTTGGGTACCTTTATGTAAAGAAAATATATCTAAATGGATTTTAACAAAACTTTGTGAGGAGGTATCTTATCATCCTGATTCCAATATAGGATATTTTTTCCTCAAAAATACCTTATTTACAAGAGATATTAAGAGAAAAAGCAATAAAAGTACGCCGACATTTTTTACCGATTGAAAGGTACTGCATACTTTAAGGCATCTTTTATTTTTGAAAGCAAGATATTTTAAATACGGTTGCGCTACATATGGCACTGATTTAAAATAATGACCAAATAGCCAATTGAATAAAATTTGTATTTGATTTGCATTTTTATTTTAAACACCTTTTACAGAGCTTTACAATAGTTTTTAGAATTTTTATAAATCTTAAAATAAATTGGTGTGAAATACTTTCAAAGCAAAATCAAGCAAAATATTGTGAGGATCCCCACGATAAATAAACTTTAAAAGTTCTTGAAAATATTTTTTAGGAAAAATTTGTTACACTATCAAGAGCCGACATATATACATACGCCATTTCTGCAACGATACGCTATATTTTCGAAACATAATATGGTTTATTATTTTATTTTGGGCAGATTTTGTATTTATGCTAATATAAGTAATATATATGTATGTGACGCAAGTTGACGAAAGGATCCTTATCTTGCCAGGGGTACAAAATTGAGTTTTCGATGTTTTTCGGTAAAGTACAAACGTCTGGACAGAACGCAAAAAAATCACGTCTCAATTGATCTCAACGAGAATACAAATACAAAAACTCACAAGAAACCGCAAAAATATTAACACAGTAGGAGAAAGAAGCAATTCTCCAGAGGCCCTTTCCAAGCATGGTCACTAGTTCTCCATTTCTGTTATTTGTGACCCCATTTACTATATAACTTTTAAATAAGAAATACATACATATATTTTCGAATTTTTGTGGAATCCGTTCGTATAATATTTCTGATTTATTTTTACTTCCTCGAGTTGCTATAAATTACTGTTTGGAAATCTACGAAATAAAAGCTGTTTGTTCTGCTGTCAATTTTAAGAAAATAATATTTTTTGTTTTAACTGAATTATTTCTGTTTTCTTAAATTTCTATATTAAATTATTTATGATATTAGTTTTTGTAAAACTATTTCTTATAACATTCGTATATATCTGTTTCTCTATGTCGTTACTTCTTGCCTGTATGTACTTGTGCTCCATAATATCCTGCGGCTTTGGATTAGACTCTCATACATTTAAAGTAATGTGTGAAAGTATATATGTATATATTTTGTTGTGCGGGCTACTCGTATTTATATACATAGATGATATAAATATCCATATACTTATGTATAAATATGTATGTATGTTTAATTTGTGGATAAAAATGTATTTCATGTTTTGTGTGCTGAGTATTTGGTTTCAGTTTCTTAGATTTCTTTTATTTTTGCTGACCAGTTTATTTTATTCTCTTTTTTTGGTTTTGGCAAAAAAATAAACTAAATTATTGATGCAAAGATGTTTTTTTGCTATAACAATTATAAAAAAAAACATTATTTTTCATTTTTACACATTTTTATTAAATTGGCTCTATTTGTAAAGAATCATATCTAAAAAGCATTATTTGAGAATTTTTAAAGCAATTACATATTTGGCATTTTTTGGGAAATTTTTCATTATATTATTTCCTTAAATTCATGTCTGTTAATTAAACTCGAAGAACAATTAGTGGACAATAATAAACACCGAAGACCAACGAGCTAAATGCGAAAAGTTTGCTTGAGTTTCCATCACCATGTTCAAGTAAGCATAAGTATGGTGAGATTAATAACAATGAACTTAAGCTAGTTCAAGCAGTTTTATGCTACGAGTGAAATACGAACACAGTTCGAGTGTACAAACAAATTATCCAGAATTTTTTAACAACATTATTTACGTTCATTTGAAGGGCTTCATTGCTAAAGAAATACAAAAAAGCAAAAACGCACTAAGCCTTATCCTAAAGTTCTACACAACTACTAAACTAGTATAGAAATTTCGTTTTACTCGATCAGCTCATTGCGTTTATAATACGATTAAATGTTTGCTCACTAATACCAGAGTAGGCATGTGTTCAGTAAGCTAGATTGGGTTTGAGTATGACAACTTGCTCATTACCATCTGAACACACACCAGTACTTATTTTTAGTACTTATTAAGTACACTGAAGGAAATTTGGGGCAATTGCCCCCATGCCACCACTTTTGTCAACTATTTTGGTGACTCTTTGGCGACATTGTCAATAAATCGTCTAAATTTTTATATTTGAAAAAAATATGTTTATTTTAAATATTCAAAAAATCAATATAAATTCTGTTTCGAATCATCAAAACGGCATAACACCTTATTGGACATTCCGGCGGAGTATAAAGTTTTGCTAGACAGAATTCTTAAGTTAAATATGGTTGCTACAAACCTTATTTTTCCCAAGTAGGAGTGAGTATAAATTAAAAGAACTGGACGCTATTTTAGCCATTAGAAAAAAGAGAGATTGCGTGATTATCCATATGTGTTTAAAGTTTTAATAGGTAAAGAGTTTGTTGTTTGTTTTAAGTTTTGTAATATTTTGACAATTATTTTTTTCCTAATATTTAGATGTTATTTCAACTTTTAGTGAATTTTTGGATAAAACGCTTCGAGCAGCATTTCAGCGGCAAAAAAGGAAACTTTTTTAACAAATAGGTCGAGACAAAGCAAAAATTAATTCAAATAAAAATTAATTTTTAACATTTTTTTAAACTGAAATTATTTATAATCATACTCTTAACAACCTTATTGAATTGTTCGTAATAATTAATTTTAACTTTTTTAACTTAAATTTTTTATAATCATAGTCTTGAATTGTTCATATTAACATACGAAAAATTTAATTTTTTAGATTTTATGTTAGAAAACTGTTATGAATTAGTACATTTTAGTAATTTATTTATTTTTCAATAAACCCACAAAAGTTAATAAAATATGCATTTTCATTGTCCAATCTATTTCAGAAAAGTACCAAAAGTGTAGACTAGAATTACTAAAATATACTAGTGAATCACTAGTTCCAATGTCTACATATGGTCCTAAAAGAACTACCTAGTCAATAGTTCCAATGTCAGTAGTGGATTTTCAATGACATGCGCATGTTAAATGTGTATAGTAAATAGCATTGTCTGGGGTATAATGACACTAGTACTGGTGACTGTGTCAATAGTAAGTCAGTACAGATTCATTATTGACATTTCCTGCAGGGTATTTAAAACTAAACATGTATAAATGTGTATAGGTACAGCTCAAACAACATACCATACACACATACTCATATCAATTACAACTTAAATAACTACAAGTATAGGCAGAGAATAAGTTTTCTCATAACTTTTCAATATTTTTCGCAATACCACTAAGTATAGGTAACAGTTGGATAAAGTATTGGCTATACCCATACTTGTAAGTATAGAGTAGGAATAAGTACAAGTATGTAAATACTCCAACTATACTTGGAGTATTTTATAAATATACATATGTAACTATATGTATTAATTATTTCACAATTTAAAAATACCTTCATTCATTCCTTCATCCTAATATAAAAATTATACTTAACCAATATTCGGTTATAAACAAAAAATTGCCAAACATCCTAGACCTTTTTATACACACAATTCCTAAAAGTAATTGTTTTACTTATAAGTATACTTAGAGTATTATAAATAAGTACTTTTCCATACTTGTAAGTATTAGGTAGTTATAAGTATGGGTATGACAGATACCCATCACATTATATACCTACAACCAGTTGTACTCATACATGCATTACGTATACATTTTTAAGTTCGTTGTGTATAAATAATGTTTGTTATAAATATTGAGTACACCCATACTTATTTCACTGCAAATGAGTATGTGTAGGTATTTTCTGTGTTATAAGTATAGGTATAACTAATACCCAATATAATACCCAAAAATATGTGTAAATACTACATTTATTTTATAAGTACTTTTTGTCAGTCTCTGGCACACACATTAGATAAGCTTGCTCATGCAAGAACCCTGCAGGAAATATCAATAGTGAATCTGTACTGACTTACTATTGACACAGTCACCAGTACTACTGACTTATAATACCCCATACAATGCTATTTACTATAGACACTTAACATGTGCATGTCATTGAAAATCCCCTACTGACATTGTTACTATTGATTAGGTAGTTCTTTTGGGACCATATGTAGACATTGGAACTAGTGATTCACTAGTACATTTTAGTAATTTTAGTCTACACTTTTGGTACTTTTCTGAAATAGAGTGGACAATGAAAATGCATATTTTCTTAACTTTTCTGTGGTTTTATTAAAACATAAATAAATGACTAAAAAGTACTAATTCATAACAGTTTTCTAACATAAAATCTAAAAATTTAAATTTTTCGTATGATAATATCAAAAATTCAATAAGGTTGTTAAGACTATGATTAGAAAAAATTTAAGTTAAAAAAGTTAAAATTAATTATTACGAACAATTCAATAGGATTTTTAAGAGTATGATTATAAATAATTTCAGTCAAAAAACTGTTAAAAATTAATCTTTATTTGAAGTGTCTTCATCCATTTGTTTTCCGTTTGATTTTGCTTTGTCTCGACCTATTTGTTTAAAAAAGTTTCCTTTTTTTGCCGCTGAAATGCTGCTCGCAGCGTTTTATCCAAAAATTCACTAAAAATTGAAATAACATCTAAATATTATGACAAAAAAATAATTATCAAAATATTACAAAACTTAAAACAAACAACAAACAATTTACCTATTAAAACTTTAAACACATTTGGATAATCACGCAATCTCTTTTTTTCTAATGGCTAAAATAGCGTCCAGTTCTTTTAATTTTTACTCACTCCTACTTGAGAAAAATAAGGTTTGTAGCAACCATATTTTACTTAACAATTCTGTCTAGCAAAACTTTATGCTCCGCCAGAATGTCCAGTAAGGTGTTATGCCGTTTTAATGATTTGAAACACAATTTATATTGATTTTTGGGAATAAATCTAGTTTAGTGAAGCTTGACCGATCAAAAAAAAAAAATTATACAGGGTGATAGAGATTTAAAAAAAATAAAAAAATGTAAAATAAAAAATTTGGCGGTCGCCCTTATTTTCCGAGTTATGGGCCTCTGAACTTTTCATATGGAACAATGATTTTACACTACATTTTGAACAAATTATGTCAATATGGGTATCATTTTAAAGCTTTTGGAAATATCTATCAGGTGATGGAAATTTTTTTTTTTTTTTAAATTAACCCATTATAAGTCAACGCATTTTTTTGATTTTTAAAATTTTTACACTATTAAGTACAGTATGACGTAATAACAAATGTCATAAAAACCAATTAAATGAATCAATAAAGAAAAAAAAACAACAAATAAAACTCTCAAATCGAACACCTACAGCGGCTTCGCTTACTAAAGTTTTTCTGCATAGCAGGCCTTCTGCCGGGCGCAAAGACTTTCTCTTCTATGGTATAACCAACACCAGCTTCGCTTACTAAAGGTTTCCCGCATAGCCGGCCTTCGGCCGGTCGCAATGATTTTCTCCTATGGTATGACCAACACCGGCTTCGCTTACTAAAGGTTTGCTGCATAGCCGGCCTTCGGCCGGGTGCAAGGATTTTCTACTCAATGGTATGACCAACACCAGCTTCGCTTACTAAATGTTTCCTGCATAGCCGGCCTTCGGCCGGGCGCAAGTATTTTCTCCTCTATGGTATGACCAACACCGGCTTCGCTTACTAAAGGTTTCCTGTATTGCCAACCTTAGGCCGGACACAAAGATCTTCTCCTCTGTTGTATGACCAACACCGGCTTCGCTTACTAAAATCTTCCTACGTACTATGCATAAAATTTCATCAAAAAATGTCACCGATTCTTAATGGGTTAAATTTTTTTTTAATTTTAGCACCACCTGATAGATATTTCCAAAATCTTTAAATTGATACCCATATTGACTCAATTTGTTCAAAAATGTAGTTCACAATCACAATTTCATATTTTTTTATTATTTTTTAATTCTCTATCACCCTGTATAATTTTTTTTTTTTTGACCGGTCAAGCTTCACTAAACTAGATTTAAGCCGTGGAATATGATGGAATACGTTCCTCCACATCGGATGATTAGAACCACTTAAAGTTCTGGTTTTAGTTGGCCCTAACTTTTAAAATTTTTTGTCGACTGCGAAAATAGCACTTTCTTAAGATTACAAAGATATAAAAAAAAGTAATAATTTTTCGCTTCAATAGTATTTTAAATTTAGTTTTCCACAAAGAGACAAAAAATTTGAAATATTTTTCTCTCAACTGAATAAAACCATTTAAATAATTTCAATAACTAGCTATATCTGGTACACTTCGCTACACCCATCCACAGAAAATCCAAAAGAAACACTTGGTATAAAAGTAGGGCCCAGCTTCAACTCTAAAATCCTGGGTTTTCTTAGATAAGCCTATGTCAAATTTAGAGAGATCGATATTGCAGTTCTTTATATATAAGTAATTACATTATATGGGTGAATCCGTAGCCCCCCTCCCCCCTCGACCAAGTAATCTGCAAGCTTTAACTTGAAAACAAACGTTATTCTCAGAATTAGTTTCCCAGCTTACAACAATTTATAACAGTGTCCAGCCAGTTTTATTGCTCCACTATGCATAATAATGAGGGGGTTAGTTATACAAAGTTCCAACACTCTACGTTTTCCAGATCCCCAGCCACACGATAATAATTTTTCACTTTTTATGGAAGGTATCACGCCCCCACTGTTTCAATCCAGTCTTTCTTTTGCCCTACTATTCATTAATATGTGGATTACTTCTGCCAAATTTTAAAATACTAGCTATTACTCGTACAGTTCTTGATGCACATGATAATAATTTTTTACTTTGTATGGGGGGTACCACGCCCACTCTTTCATTTCAATCTGTGTTTTTCTAGACTATACATATTAGCATGAGGGTTACATGTTCAAGCCTTCAAAACTGTACCTGTAATAGTTCTCTAGGTATAAGAAAATAAATATTTACTTTGTGTGGTAGATACAACGCCCACTATTCTAATCTACTCTGTGTTTCGCTAGACTATATATATTAATATCAGGGTTACTGGAGCAAAACTATCATGAGTATAGTTTTTTAGGTATATGTTAATAATTTTTCACTTTGTATGGGAGCTACCACGTCCACTATTCGTATCCAGACAGTTTTTTCTACATCATACACATCAATAAGAGAGTTACTTGCACGTTTCCTTGATCTACCTATTATTTTTCCCAAGTAATACGATCGAATATTCATTTTGTGTGAACGAGCCATACAGACCTTAAATATCAACAATATATATACCCTATTTTACCCACCGCATATCTGGTAATATACTGTGAAAATTCCGGAAATTCGATCCACTGGTGTAGGTAGCTATAGCTTCCCGACAAACAAACACATTAATTGCTCTATACAAATAAAAATCATTGCTGTTTAAAATTTCAATGCGTTCCCATTAATAAAAAAAAATTGTTATCTTGTTATTGTATTTGTCCGCATTTCTAACATCCTTAAGTATTAAACCTTGAATTTAAAATTGAAAGTTAAAAATTTTTTTAACAAATTAAAACAAATAAACAAAAATAACAGCAACCATCCTTTTAGAAAAGCTGTTCGTTCGCTCTTGCCCTAAGAAAGTGAAAATTTCAAATAAAATCATTGGAGCAGCAGTTTCAAATGTAATTGTTAGAATCGTAAGATGCCAAAGTGTTGCTTTAATTTTATTTGCACAAGTGGAGTAGAGCAGTATGTCATGCAGAATTTTTATATATTTTTTTATATTAACTGTGTACGAATGCACATCTTTAAGAACTAAAGAGGAACTACAAAGAAATATAAAAAATAACTTTAACTATTGTTAGACAAAAGTATAAAAGGAATATAGGGATGGATACAGTTATTTAATTTTAAAATGTAAAATTAATTTAACAAGTACACACTTTTTTACCACATGGCATTTAAGTATTTGCGTTTATTTCGTAGATACGATCGTTTTCCTTTACTCTCCGTAAAGCAATAATCAAAACAAGGGAACAGATCAAAAAAGTCTCATCTCTTGGCCACATTTTCTCAAAACAATTTGAAAGCCCCATGGATAACAAAGGCAGTCTTATTGTTGTCTTTGTTGAAAATAAATTCTATACTTTATTTAAAAAAAAAATCACTTTATCGTGATTTTGCCAGTTTAAACACTTGAAAAATGCAGCGCGAAAATAATTTTACGAATGTATATTTAAGCTGCATGAGACTTACAAACCTTACCTCACTTCAAGGCAATGGCATTTAAAAAAAATGTATGCCCGAGGCACCTAATTTGGAATCTTATCTACAAGCCTCAATTTACCTAGGTATCTGAACATCTACAACTTCACTCAGAAACACCACTGCTTTACCTCTGTACAATTTCATTAAGATATTTTTAGTGTTTCATGAGCTACCGAATTATTTCCAAAACAACACTGTGCAGTGCTCAGTTTAACATTGATATTTAGATATAGTTTCAAGAATATGCCGGTCAGTATAAAGCTAAGCTTTTTCATGTTGTTATGTGTAGTGTCCAGAAACAAAAGGGGAAGAAGTACCTATACAAAAAAGGCTGTCATAGGTCACAAAATTGTAGATACTTAAATATGAACACTTGCGTGAACTACAAACTTTTTCTCATTTATTCACTTTTGAACAGAAAGAGAATCGCATTCATGAATAAAAAGCACAAAATAATTTGTAGTCTCTCACAAATGTATGAGAAGATGCGGCTAAAAAATAAAATGTACACATTCATACATGAATGAACATTGAGTGAACATTTCGGTACTCTGCTTCTGAGTATAAAATACAGATCTCGGGGGATCAATAACCTGCGATTTTAGACTAGTTTTATGTTGGTAGGGTTTTTCTGCTATGATTTTTATTAAAGTCCTTTACCGAAAGCAATACACTTAGAGGTAGCCGATAGATCTACAGGGAACAAGGAGCACTCAATTTTTAATTACATTACAATTTCCGATAAAATTTTTACAAAATATTTTCGATATAATTTGTACAAGATTTTTCGATAAAAATTGTACAAAAAATTTTCGATAAAACTTATACAAACAATTTTCTATAAAATTTGTACAAAAAATTTTCTATAAAATTTGTACAAAAAATTTTCTATAAAATTTGTACAAAAAATTTTCGATAAAATTTGTAAAAAAAATTTTCGATAAAACTTATACAAAAAATTTTCTATAAAATTTGTACAAAAAATTTTCTATAAAATTTGTACAAAAAATTTTCCATAAAATTTGTACAAAAAATTTTCGATAAAATTTTTACAAACAATTTCCGATAAAATTTTTACAAACAATTTCCGATAAAATTGTTACAAAAAATTTCCGATAAAATTTTTACAAAAAATTTCCGATAAAATTTTTACAAAAACTTTCCGATAAAATTAATACAAAAAATTTTCAACAAAATTTTCGATAAAATTCGCAAAAAAAAATTTCGATAAAATTTTTACAAAAAATTATCGGTAAAATTTTTACAAAAAATTATCGGTAAAATTTTTACAAAAACTTATCGGTAAAATTTTTACAAAAAATTATCGGTAAAATTTTTACAAAAAATTATCGATAAAATTTTTACAAAAAAATATCGGTAAAATTTTTACAAAAAAATATCGGTAAAATTTTTACAAAAAATTATCGGTAAAATTTTTACAAAAAAATTTCGATAAAATTTTTACAAAAAATTATCGATGTTTACAAAAATTTTCGATAAAATTTTTACAAAAACTTTTCAATAAAATATTTACAAGAAATTTTTGATAAATTGTTTGTACATTATTTTCGATAAATTTTTTACAAAAAAAATTGCCTATATCTTTATTATATTTGTAGTAGTGAGGTTGAAAATTATAAAAATAAAAACCGAATGTATATTATTGTGAAATTGGGAAACATAACAGAGTAAGGTTATATTTAAGATTACTATGGTGAAGGGTATATAGGATTCGGCATGGCCGAATAGAGCAATATTGTACGATGGTACAAGTGTATTAGTCCGGCTTGCACTTGGCCGATTTGTTAATAACATTTTCTTTAATTTGTGTAAAATTACAACAAAAAATACAACGGCCAGTAAAAATATGCAGTTATTTTTAATTTAGTTTTAATTTTTTACAAGGTTGTTTTAGTTTTTTGTCGATTTGTGTTGATCTTGTATCCTAATTTAACACTTTTAAGTTTATAATGCAAGCAATATATAAATTTATCTCAGAATTGTATTATCTTCATATTTTTATTGTGTTTTTTATTCCCGCTCTTAAAATCCTTTCACTTTAGCTGTATCCTTGTGTAACACATTTACACCCTTTTTTTAAATTCTTTACTTAGTATGTTTGCATAACTTTAATGAACTTTAACACTTAAGATAATTTGTAAAGAAGAATTATCAAGAAAAGTTCGCAGAAAGTTCTTTGTTGCAGCAGCAACGAAAACAAGTCTTAAACGAGACGACTTTGGTAACTTTTATTTGTTGCTGATCGCTAATATCGTAGTGTCTGAAAAGCAGTTTTTCCAAGTTCAAAGAAGAATAAAAGTTGTGAGTTATATAATTCTTGCAAAAAAAACCGACTTCAAAACAGATAGAAGGGCACCAATTCTAAACTAAAAATGTAAGAAGTAATCTGTAAGAATTAGATTTAAACCAAATCAAAGATGTGCCAAAATTAGAGGGAATAAAGACTATTGAATGTCAAGCCTCTCCCTATTACTGTTTAAAAGTTAAGTTATTTTCACCAGCATCCGTCTTGTATGGGGACACCATTCAAGCCTCTGTCTATAATGGTTTCAAAGATAGGGGCACACAGATCAAATAACATCACCTATTCGGACACCCTTTAATTTACAATGTTAAATTAAAGACCTGTTGTTATAGAGGACTTGGTCACAAAGATTCTTTGTAAATTTCAACTATCTGTCTATAACGGTTAAAAAGTTTAACCATATATATCAAATTACATGAACTATTGGGACACCCTTTACATTATAATTCCAAATATTTATATTTGTTATCATACCAGAGAAAGTAGTGGACATTCTGCCTAATTTTCAAGTGTTTGTGTTTAACGGTTCAAAAGATAGGGACATATAGATCAAATTACGTAATTTATGGGGACACCCTTTAATTTCTAACTTCAAATTGTATACTTGCTATAGTGGACTTTGCAATACAGGTTCCTGTAAATTTCAGCTGTCTGTCTCTAACAGTTCAAAAGTTTGGTAACATACATAGAATTACATTAACTATTGGGACACCCTTTAAGTTCCAAATTCAAAATTTTATACTTTTTGTTATAGCTGACTTAGCACTACAGGTTCTTTGTAAATTTCAACGGTCTGTGTACAACTATTCAAAAGTATGGCCATATACATCAAATTAAATGAACTATTGGAGCACCCTTTAATTTAAAATTTTGAGTATTTATACATTTTATTATAACGGTCATAGTAGTCGACATTCTGTCAAATTTTCAAGGTTTAGTCTATAACGGTTCAAAAGATAGACCCAAATAGTTCATATTATGTCACCTATGGGGACACCCTTTAAATTTTAAATTTATTTTTTTATTAATTTCTGCTGTTGGGAGCTATAGCGGCACGCAGTTTTTTAAAATTTTAATTTGCTGCCCTTTACGGTTCTTAATACACGTAAAAAACATGTATGTTGTATGGGGACACCCTTTAATTTTTAATATAATGAACTGTTTTTAAAATGGGACCAACCTTGAAGCATAACCTTTCAAATAAAGCAAAAAATTTTAAAATCGGTTCAGAAATGGCTGAGTTCTGCGGTTACATACATAAAAAAAAAGCAACATTCAGACGAATAGATAACCTCCTTCTTTTTTGAAGTCGGTTAAAAATGCAAAACATTTTTTTGTGGAATTATAATGTCTGAGTACGGAAAACATTAAAATAGTCTTAAACGTGCCTACTGTTTCAATGCAGGTCTGTATTAACACGTTAATGGGAGTTAATTATGTTAGTGGTTGCTCGCAGGCAGATGTTTTGTTACCTCATCATTGATGGCCTTCTTTGAAAAGTGGACTCAAAAGGCGCCCATACCAACGATCTGGCGCTTAGGGTTGGTGGAAAGTTCATCAAGACCATTCAAGGATGCATGAGACAAGTTCTCATAACAATCGCGCCATGGTACAATGAACAGGGGCTAACCATAAATGGAAGCTAATCCGACGCTATACTCTTCACTCCAAGGAGGAATGGTACAAAGGTTGGATCTTTAATGCTTTTGGTGTGTCACTGTGAAAGTGAATTATGTAGCAGTTACTCTGGATAAGGAACTTACCTGGAACGAACGCATTGAAATGAAGATACGGAAAGCAAAAAGGATTTGTATTCTCCGTGGTGGGGAATCTCGCCAACGGCTGCATAATGTAATTACAAAATGATAAAGCCTCGCAGAGTAAAATAAAGTGTAAGTTAGATGGGATTAAAAGCATTGCTTGTATGGGTATTTGTGGTGCAAAACGCACGGCACTAACGCTGGTAATTGAGGCAGTGCTGCCGTTGGACACATTCATTAGGTCAACGGCTGCAATGTCAGCTTTGCGTATGAAGAGCGGCAGCTTTGGGCTGTGCTAAATGAGTTAGTAAGCAGGTAAGGGAAGCTCAAATGCCCATGGAAGGCATGAGCCGAAGAAAAATAGTCGAAAGACTGCATAGGACACTAACTTCATTATACACAACCATTGTATTGAGAACGACATCAGCATTTCTCCTGATTGTTCTTTTATGGAGGGTAGAGCAGGAGCAGGTGTATACTCAGCTGAGCTGAATCTGTAGTCTGCACTTGGGGGAGTACGTTTTCCTTTACCAGACAGAATTGCTTGGATTGCTGCTTGCATTGGATCACCTGCTGAAAAGTCGAGTGCGTGGAAGAAAGGTTATCATTATACTTGCGAACAGTGCCTGGAAGAGGCTAAGATGGTAGTGCAGGCAGTGCTAAAATGGTAGTATGCCATAGGGGATCTAAGCTTTAGACAAGAGCTACTAATTACTAGAGACTCCGTGAAAGTCGGTAGTTACCAATCGTCGGTCTAAAATCACTACAGTCAAAAGTAAAGACTGGGCACGGGCTACTCGTGACTCAATGCAAGTAAGGTTGCCGTAGATTACAAATCGGTTGCCTATAATCACTAAGACCGGAAAAGGCATCCAATAACTGAGCTGTGGGCTTCGGTATACACCTACATTAATAGAGAATTCTAAGAATAAAATTAATAAAGGAAATTATATACAAAAAATAAAGGAAATTATATACAACACGTGATTATTTATAAATTTTTAAAGCTTTATATTGTCTTCTTTCGCTGGAATTTTCCTCTCTGTTACCCAACATTCAAGTTCTTAATTTTTATTTTCCTCGTAAATCTATTAAATTAAGACTATCGAAATTGTTTCTTGCTTTAAGAAAAAATTGATACACCCTTTGGCTAGAAGATAGTGTCTATCAGTCCGAGGTTGTGGGTTCGATTACCACCAAAGACTAGTATTCTTCACTTGTCAGGAAGACCAAAAAAATTTGTAATCTGCGTTGATATTGCTATAAATTAATACATCAGGAATTATTGGCTTCCGTAACGTTGAGGACAAATTTGGAAATCGTGTAAAAAACAAAGGCTTTTGCAGGCTTGGTGCCTGGATGTTTGTGTATAGTCATCTCAAAAAAAATTCTGCATTTATTGTTTTAGATTTTTGTGAAGTTTTTAGCGC
Organism: Phasia obesa; assembly: GCA_949628195.1. Classification (NCBI taxonomy): domain Eukaryota; kingdom Metazoa; phylum Arthropoda; class Insecta; order Diptera; family Tachinidae; genus Phasia; species Phasia obesa. The sequence continues at coordinate 90,568,259 of OX451218.1, forward strand.
AAATTGAAAATGGTTGTAATGCCTGGTTGTAATTCTTTAAGGCAAACAAAAATTACAATGACTTACATGATCCTTTGGTACGGTCCAAATCATTGCTATAGCAAATGGCATTCTTGTTTAGCCCAACCTAATAGCAGTCTCACACACGATACACAACATATGTATGTATATGTGGAACTCAGAATTTAAAACTAGCACAAAACTTCAAAAAATTAAACATTATTTATTTTTTTAGCCATACGAGCAAACTTATCATAATTTGTGTACTAATAACATATTATGGTTATAAATGAAATATTACTTTGGAATACTAATAAAACTTTGATTGTGGTGTAAAAGTTATATATGTAGTTTAAACCAACCATATGGTATTAATGATCAAATGGTAACAAAAACTTGTTTATCGTGACCATAGTAATGATTAAAACAATTATAAGTTGTTCATCGCAACCATATGTTGGTATCACAACCATGTTTTTTCTCTTCGTGTGGCATGAGATTATGAGCTGAGCAGCAAAAATTCTAAACATTCTAGTGGAATATTCTTCAGCATAGTAGAATGAGGCTGACTTTGTAGTCATTCCTAAATAATTCTGTTATACGGACACAACCTAATAAATTTTTATTTTCAAACCAATATGTTTAAACGCTAATATAAGTTGCATAGAAATTTATCTAAACCATAAAATCAGACCACCCAAAAGCGTTTAAATCTATTTTAACAAAGATTAACTTATTTGATCTTGATTTTTTTCTCCTATTTTTCCCTAAAGACAATGATTTTACAGGCAGCATTGCTTTAGAGAAATCAACATATTAACATGATAATAATCAGTAACAACAAGAATAAAGAGCACAAAGGAAAAAATTTATCTCAAATCAATTGAAAAATCGGCTGTTAAATAAAGAATTGATCAAAAGAATAAATCGAAAATTGCGGCTGGCAGAGTTACAATTAATTGAACACCGATACAAATTAATTGCGCGTATAAAAAACGGCTAAACTGTGTTGCTGCAATAGTTTTAGTTTTTTTTTTTTTTTTTTGAACAAGAACTAAGACTCCTTCCCAAATGGCCAGTCGACTGTTCAAGTTAAAGGCTGGCCAGGCTATTTGCTTGTTTTACATAACAAAATTTTGTGCGGCTCTAATCAAAAGACAATTTTCAAGTCATTTAAAACACAACTGAAACAGTGGCGGTGGTAGACGCCATGACATATTGTTCACATGCCATTTTTGTAACGAAACTTTAGTTGTAAGAGAAACAATAACTACAGCAGTAGCAGCAGTCATCGCAACTGGAAGATGTAACCAAGTACATTTCCCCTCTCCTCTTGTTGTTGGTGATGAGAGCATGGTGGTGGCTGGTGGCTGACTTTATTGCATTATTGCAGCATCATACTGCGTTCATTGGGATGGCATTATTCGTTTATTCATTTACTAATTAACGTCAGCTTGGTTTGCCAAATTACAATTGCTAATATGTTGCATGCAACATTTCGTTGGATATATTTTATAAATTTAATTTTTCTTCGTGTTGCTGTTGTTTTTCCTTTACTCTTGTATTTAATTCTATTGATTTCACATGTAAATTGTGTTGTGGAGGTCTTTGAAAAGCACTTGCTTCTTACCACTTGCCACATTGGTAATGTGTATGAATAAATACTAGAATACTAGAACAACAACAAGTATTTTAAAGGTTTAGGTTTTTCGTTTTTGGCTATCGATCTTAAAAGTCTTTTGGTGGCATTCATTATTATTGCCTACAACCGTTGACCAAGCCAAGTCATTGATCATTTTATAATTTCCAATTTTTTTTTTCTGTTGCACCAAATATTCTCCTTGAAACCAAACAACATCATGATGACTCAAACAAGTATGTGTTATTTTAAGACATTTTAGTTGGCATTTACTATAAGCGCCATTTAGTATAAGTTTATTTAACTAAATTATCTTCTTTTAATATTGAGTAGGGGAAAAAGTATATTTCATTAAAACTTTAATTAAAAAAATGATCAAATACCGCCACACATTTTTAAAATATTTTGACTATGACCATTATGTTTAATTTTTGCAATTCAATTTTCACATAAAAGATATTTCCCAAATACATAATACCTTACACCAATACTATAAGCGATGTTCTCTATAATTTAAAAAGTCGACATTTTGGATGGAGCGCTTCTGACGCCAATTTTTGCTTTTAAACTCTAGCTTAAAAGATGTTATTCATCGAGACCTACTTGTGAAGCAAATTTCAACTACCTAGTTACAGTTAAGTACCGCCGCTAAAACTATGGACTAATGCGCTACCTTAGATATAAATTTCTCATTTGCAGATTTTTTTGGTTACTTACTCATCGAGACCTACTTGTGTACCAAATTTCATCTGTTTAACTATAGTTCATGTTTGTGAGAAAGAAATAGAGAGGGAATCTGCCAGAGATATATGTATGTAACACAAGCTGACGAAAGGAACGTTATCTTACCATAAGTCGAAATTGAGTTTTCGATGTTTTTCGGTAAAATACAAAATTCTGGACAGAATGCAAAAAAATCAGGCTTAAGTCTAAGAAATTGACGAATTTATGACGTTTTAAAGTTTTTAGTTCAAAAGTATAGTTAGAGATAAAAGAGGTTAAAGTTGGACAGCTAATTAATGCAAGTTGTCAGTTGTTAAGACGGCCAAGTTAAATATGTATGTTAATATGAAAAAAATGAAATTTTATTTTGTCCCGTACTGAAAATTTTACTCTGGCAAGATACGGTCCCTTTCTTCAGCTTGCTTTATATATGTATAGTAGTGGATGCAGTTTTAAAACTTCTATATCTGAGAAAGCCTTCACTTTAAAACTTTCATGATTAATGAAATTATTAATTAAATTTAAATTTTTGAAATATTATAAATTATTTTCCTGACAGACCTGTATAATAAAAATTTCTAAACTTCAGGAAGATTAATATCGAAATATTTCATTGCTATTCGTAGGTGTTTCTCTTTATTATACACTAGGTAGGCTTCGCTTACCCACTATTAAAAAATAAAATAATTATTTGTAAATAAAAACGCAAGTTATTCTCAGAGTAGCCAAATGCCAAATTTAGAAAGATAATTATTTTTATATGGGGGTACCTGGGCAGTTTTTTCCTTCACTATGAATATTAATGTGAGGGTTGGGTGTGCAAAATTCCAAATCTACATGTTACATGGGAGGTTCCACTGGTCGCATCCAGTTTGATTTTTATTTGAATATATGGGTTACTCGTTATAAATATTTAAAAATAAGTAATATATTGTTGTAAAATTAATTTTAATTTGTTTTGGAGTTACGGACCTCTAAAGTTTCTGTGTAATTTTGTATATCTCAACTATTTAATGGATTGAGATAATATGAATATAAAAGTACTATCTAACTAAATTGGCATATTATAAAATATTAAGCAAGCACAAAAAAAAGTTTTTTTAAAGCATTTTCTTGTCTATGTTCTGACAAAAAGAATGAAAATTAAAAAAAAAATATTTGTTTGTTCACCTAAAATGTTTCCCAAAGGTAAAAAGTAACCCAATTGTTTTCGCTACAATGTCTGTCAGCGCCTTCTATCTATGGAATCGTTATAGGTAGACTCTTGAAATTTTCACAGAAGGTGGCCGCTATAACAACAACTGCTAAAACATTTAGGGTGTACCGAAAGAGACTCGTTTTTCACGTATATGTGTTTATTTCTTAATCAGTAAGAGGAATAAAGTTAAAATTTATATAAATAAATAGTGAGGAGATTTGCATGTATACGGTCTAAATTTTGATCCATAATAGTTAGAGTCTTTAAATTTTTACAGGAGGTGAATTACTGTGTTAGGACAGGGACATATTTTTCACTTATATTGCCTTTTTTACCGCAATAGGTAGGCTCCTATTATTTTCATATAAATCTATAACAATAATTACTAAAATATAATGAGTATTTCGATAGCGATGCAGCTTTCGCGAATATGACTGTTTTTTTTAAACGCGAGTATATACAGAGTGTGTGAATTTATGGAAAAATACAAAAAATAAAAATAAATGGTTTTGCGAGAGTGGCAAATATTTTCGATTAGTTGTAGCCTAATTTTTGAACCGGAACGGGTAGACTCTTTACACCTACGCAAACTAAAAGCATGCCTCATAAGACGTAAAAAATTATAGACTTGAATTTTTAAAGTTGAACTGAACATAGTTCGAAACCATACTTTTGTGATTCTGACTCGCATTTGGCTGATTTATTTTTATTAATTTAATTTTATTTGGCTGATACTTTTAATTACCTTTCCAATCGCACGCATATTACCTCATTCTACCTTAAAATAGTCGAGATTTACCATACTTTACATACAAATTTAATGGGGTACGTAACTGCGAAACTAAGAGTACCGCCCAATTTGTTCTTGTGACATTTTTGTTTAAAATTAAATTTTTATATATACATATATATCTTAAATTATAATTTGGAAATAATTTTTTTATACAAAACAAAAATACAACTTGTCGTTTTCTTCTGTAGTCAAAAAGTAGACAACACTTTAAAAAAATAAAATAAAAATAATCAAAAACAAAAAATGCCTCGTCAGGCTTTGTCATGCAACTTTTTCAACCCTGCTTGCCTCCCAACCCCTCTTACTAACAAGAAAAAAGTTGCATGAAAAAGTTGCGGCGTTTATTGCAAGGTGTAAAAGTGGTCTTATTCTAACTTTTACAGTTCCCAAGTAACAGTATGATTTATTATTTAATTAAATGTTACAATACTTATACGATTATAAATAATATTCTAACTTAATTATCGAGCATAGTAACGAATACCTTCACTCGTTGCAGTGAAATACCCAAAGGCTTGGTAGAAATCGAACCCACAACCCCTATACTATTAAACTACCGCTCTACCAACTATTTAGTGATTAGTGATATATATTTACTTTGTGTGAGAAGTGCCACGCCCAGTTGAAATATCAAAAATTATATATACTATTTTCCATATACTTCGGCTAACCTGGCTGCTAATAATTATAACTTTGTGTTAACCACTATTATTTTATAAAAAAAAAAATATCTTGTAATATTTATAATAAAGTTTTTTATGTTCAATTGCTTTGACATATAATTCAAAGATGTCGACAGTGTTTAACTAACAAATTCGTTCTCACAAACTACATTTCGAATTTCATGTTCCTAAATCTCTTAGAAACCACTTTTTCACCCACCTTCTTTAGGGAATTTCATTTGTCATTTAGCTTGTGCGTGTCCTAAGGCGATTTAAAGTTAGATTTTTAATCTACAGTTACAATATGTATGTACAGTGATGGGTTTAAAAATACCTAACTGGTAGATAAAATATCAAGAGTACTGGCTAAAATGTTACTCTCTAGGTATTTAAGAGATGAGGTGCAGAAGTTTGTCATTTCTTCTGTAACATTTGCGAGTCATTTGCTAAATTCAATTTTCTTAAATGCATTTTTTGAAAAGCTTTAATTATCTACACTGAAAGAAAACCATACGCAAATACTGGTATTTTTTAGAATAATGCAATGGCATTAATTAGAGTATGTCAACATCGGTAAGATTTAGTTTGAACCGCCATATAATAACCAACACAACCACGCTACTGTGGGGGCGGGCAGTTATTGGTCTCCGAGATAGCATGATTTAACACCTCCCGTTATAGTTTTCTGAGGCAATGAAACCAACCCAAACAGAACTAAAACTGGTGATTGGATACAACTTAATCAACATCGGTATGCAAAAATATCAATGAAAATAAATTAAATATAATTTTTTTTAATATAACATTACCTTTTTTGTAAAACTTGTACAATTTCTTCAAAACCGCAAAATGCTTCACTCTTTAGAATCATATCTAACAATTTATAAGATATAAGATGGATTATACAATGAAGCGTCGCCAGGGAATCTATGAGGTTATTGCAGTGCGAAAGTGAATGTGAATGTATGAATATGTCAGATAAAAAGGTAGAGACATCAACGGCTACATCAACAATGAGGTTGAAGGGCGGCTCACTAGAAGAAATAAACGCGTTTACGGTATGGTCACAAGAACCATTTTATGTTCTCTTTAATACATTATAGAGTTGCGATGAAAAACTTATAGTTGTTTCTATTATTACTATGGTCATGATAAACAAGATTTTATTGCTATATGATCATTAAATGGTTACACAGGTTTTTATTTTATTATATTTATTTAATTTAATCATATAATGTATAAATTTAATCGTAATAAAATAAAATTTCATTATAATGTTTGTCATATTATAGTATGTTTATACTTCAACATCATTATGATTATATTTTACGTTTCGAGGCCTCCTGAATCCATTTTGGCTATTTTCGCTATGATGTCTGTGGGTGGGTGGGTGTGTGTGTAGGGCACTATTTTTGTGCAGTTTGTACAGGTCATACCAATTAATACATTAAAATGAAATTCAGTATTTGCCTTTGGTATATGGAGATGAAGAGCTGTATAAATTTTGGGTTTAATCGGGCGGGAGCGAAGGAGTAGGTTATTTTCTCCCAAATTTTGTGAACGCTATATGGGTCATATCATAACAAATTTGATTGAGTATGTGCCTTGGTATATGCAGATAAAGAGCTGTGTAAATTTTGATCATAATCGGGAAGGGGTAAGGGGAATTTACTGTTTCCATTGGGTATGGTAAGGTTGAATGTAGGCCACTCCAGATGTATGTATAATTTTAAAAAATATTTTAGATATTAGCCAAGATTTTTCTATGTCTGTATGAAATCATATGCTATATTTCTTATCATCACTGTGTTTTAAAAGTTTCCTGTTTTTTGCAAACGAAACCAACTGCCAAGTAGTAAAAAAAAACAAATATAATCTATTTACAACTTCTGCTTGTAAATCGTTCATTTGGCCGTTGATACTTTTGGCATGTCTCCTGCTTCCTGTCTTGTTGCAGGCAACAAAAGTTTTCGCCAGAAAAAAAAACAGAATTCTTTCATTGTCATTATTGTGTGTAATTTAACATTGATTGTGATTTGTGGTCTACTACTGGTTTTTTTTTCTTTCTATCCTTCTCTTAATTCACATTTCTGCAGTTTTCTATTGCTTTTACTTCAAAGCTTTTGCTGTTTTGTCGTTTTGTTGTCTCTGGCCTGTCGTTTTCACCAATTTTTCATTTATTTAGAAAGCATGTTTGTTTGTTTCTGGTCGATCGTAAACGCGTGGGCCTAGATTTCTTGCAAGTTCCTTACTTTTTAATTTTATTCTAATTTACTTTAAAGATTTCGTAAGTGCATGTGTGTTTGATTGTATGAGTAAGTGCATGTGTGTAAAATGGCACGCGCTAGCAGTGAGTGCAACCAGTTGTTGCACGAAATTGTTGTGATTGTAAATTGTCACTAATACCGTTTGTTTAATTAGCAAACATGTGTCATTTGAATAGACACTTTTGTTAAACGAAAATTAAATCTGACATTTGTATACAAGTTTAACAAATTCTAGTACGTTTTTGCCCCTGTCGCTAAGTGATCAAGCCGAATGTTTGTGTACAACATTCAAAAATTAACATAATTAGAATTTAATTTAGTACGAACGTATGTAACGTAAAATTATGTTAAACTTTATTTGAACTATGTTGCCGGAAGTTATTTAATTTTTTAATACTAAAAAAAATTCCGCTGCGGACAGGATTCGAACCTGTGCGGGTAGAACCCAATGGATTTCAAGTCCATCTCCTTAACCACTCGGACACCGCAGCTGTTATTTATAGCGTGCTTAAAATCAGGTTTTTTAAATTTTAATGAATACGAAAGAGTGAGAGAGAAGGTAAGAGAGAGAGAGAGGAAGTGAAAGAGAAAGTTTTGAAAATTAGTAACAATTCTAGCAAGAAATATTTACTTATTTGATATTCTTCTTTTATTAAAAAAAAATAGTAGGTACAGTATGCATAATCCGTATTCGTACACAATCAGTTTTTGCAAAAAGCACTATCGTGTAAAACAATAAATAACAAAAAAGTTTTTTATTGCATGAATTTAAATAAAAGGTTTTATTTAACAAAACAAACAAGCAAAAAAAATTTCAATTAAATTTTGTTTAAGAAAATATTCGAATTCACTATTTTTTAAAATAAAATTCATATTCGTACTTATAAAAAATATCTAAAATACTATTAAAACTAATGTTGATGTTTAGTTAAATAACCTTTACTTTTAATAAGCTATTTATTAATTTATTTCCAAGACGTTTTATAAAGAAGTACGAATAAGGATTTTGCACACTGTCCATACAGTGAGGTGTACAAATGAGTACAAGTTTCTACTTTGAGCACTTTTTATGTCATAGAAAGAAAAGTAATAAAGCAAATTAAAAATTTTTTTTTGTAGTTTATTTAGTATTAGTTACTTAACAAAACAGTCAAAACAGTAAAAGTCAAAACTTAAAGCATCAATTTCTAAAGTGGCATTTAGACGGTCATACGCGGCTTGTCAGCGTGGCGTGATGAGAGAGAGTGTTTAGCATTTACCATTATACGACAGACACTGGCAGTGATTTTATTATTTAAGATGGAGCATGATTTAGCTGCTGCTTTATTAATTTATGAATAATAGGAAGACGACAATCAAGAATGACTACGAAACGAATTTGCACAATGGAATTTTTAGAGAATGGAATTATAGAAAATTATAAACAACGACATCATGACTATATTTTTTATTTATTCTTCAGTTTCTAATCAATTATTTATAAAAATTTATTAAAAAAATACAAATATTCTTTATACCTATTATTTTTGCAAGAGAACACCTTTCGGCAATATTGAATTTCTTAGTATCTGGTCAGAGTTATGCCTCATTAAAATCTCTTTAATTCATACTGTGTGAAGGAATAGGAAAATGTAATAATGTAATAATGTATGTAATATTTTATTTATACAGATACAAAACTCAAAGTTTCGAACAGTTCCGTGTAATACATTTACTTCACAGTTATGTACATGTTCTCTATCATGAATAGTTTTCAGTATTTTACTTTCAATGCACCGTGAATCCTTTCTTATTGTGCCTGTTTAAAGTTGAATCAAATCTATCTTAATTTTTAGAACAAGTAATAATGTTAGAACCTGTCCTAAGTTGAAGGAAAATATTTCCCCAACTTCTTTATGAGATTTTCCTTTATAATAATTGAAAAATACCAATTAAATAATGTTTTTGCTAACTCGTCTACATACCATTTTTTAACTTGAATTTTGACAATCAATTTTTCCATATAAACACACACGCACACAATAATTACATTAATGAAATATTTTAAAAATAAACTCTACTAAAAACGCTTTACATACAATACCATACATAAAAACTAACCCACATGAAAAACAATAAATACTCTTAAAAATAAGCGCTCTAGCCAAGATATCTTTACTGCTAGCTTACAAAAATACAAATGAAATTTACACTGTGGTTGCAAACATGCATTAAGACGAGCTTGATGGCGTGACGGCAAACACAAAATATCAAAAATTTTTGATTTTCATCCAGCGCAGCTGACAAACACGAATTTTGGTCGCTTACACGAGCTTGCTGGCTTGCCATCACTCCCCGCTGACAAGCCGCAATTGACCGTCTAAATGCCGCTTAAGAAAAAATAAAGAGAACGAAAACAACTGCAATGTACCCAATTTTGCACCGTTGAAAAAACTTGCGGAATACGAGTATTTTTAATACTTAGACCAAAGCCCTTTATTTTATAAGACATCATTTACGCCATTTGGCATACTCTCCACCAATTTCTCTTGGAATATTCTTCCATTCATTTTGGATTCGCTGCCAAATCTCGTCCAAATTGGTAGGGGCTGATGGGTACCGTCCCAACCGTCTCTTCACGATTGACCACAAATTCTCAATTGGTTTGAGGTCGGGACTTTGTGCTGGCCACTGCATTAATGGAAAATTAATTAATCACGATTTTGGACGTGTGTTTTGGATCACCATCCTGCTGTAAAATTACTTCTTGTGCAGTTTAGGCGCTCTTATCTAGAAAATCGAGAAGATGAGTGCAAAATCCTCAAATAGTTTTCTTTCTTCATTATATTATCAATTTTTTGCTGTCCATTGTCCCACCACATAAAGCAACCCCATAACATGAAGTTTCCTTCACCGTGCTTCTTTTGGATCTTTTTACCACGGTGGCGCCAGCAATATTGTTTACCGTCGGATTGGAAACGGTTGAATTTGGATTCGTCTGACCAGATTACACGTTTCTTTGGCAAATTTTCACTGTGCCTTTACATTTTTTCCGACAATGCAGGTTTTTGTTTTTTTACTGCTGCAATATAACCAATATCGCGAGGGCTCTACATGCCGTCCACCGACCAACTGGTTTTCCGATTGCTAACAAAGCATCTTTTGGTGTTATAAACTTATCTCTTTTCATTTCTCTTATGTGCGTCCGCATTAGTTAGACGACCTCTAACTTGAGGCTTCGGAACAACGGAACACCGTTTTTGCACCCTTATGACCACTGATTGACTCACTTTAAGTTCTTTTGCAATTTCCCGGGTAGAATAGTCTCTTTCAGTCATGGCCTGGATACTCTCCTCGGTTGATTTTGAAAGTTTCTTCATTATTTATTATTCTTAGGTATTTATTTGATTTTTGTTAAAAAAATTGCACAATACTTTTACCATATGTGATTTAAATGATTTATGTAGGCGACAGCAGCTACACCGCTACACGACTACAAATGAAGTTGGCTACAACCGTCGCACTGTGGTCAATATTTTGAGATAGCGGCCAAAACTCCTTTTGGTTTTTGTTCTCCGATTTTAAAGTTATTATACTCATATGAAAGTAGACAGTAGTAAACCTCGGGAGCCAAAAAATTAGAACTCTATTTCAACTATTTCACTGAGAACAGGGTGGTCCAAAATGGGCTTTTTCAGAATTTAGTAAATTTATGATATTTTTAGTTAATTTTTAAAGTTTAAATGATCATAACTTTTTTGTTTTTCAAGATTTTTGGACGAAATAAATTTTGTGTTGTAACTTAACTTATTCCTATTACTGGTAAAAAATATTGAAGCTCTACTGTTTTCAGAACAATTTAAATATTTTTTTTAAAAAAGGTCAAATTTCTCGAAAATTTCCTACTTCATAGAGTCAAGCTGAGTCAAAACACAAATTTACTATTTTGTAGTCCTAACTCTCCCCTACATTCCTATATATACATGTCCATGCATCGGGACTGCACTTTTTGAGCTACAGCAATTTTTCTGACCCAAGGTAAGATATTCGGTACAAATGCACGTCATATTTTTTGAGAAGTTATTTGTATGTGAAAGTGGCTATTATGCATATATTTTGATGAAATTTTGTATAAGAGTTCTTATTGACCCAAAAAATAATTCTGTTGAAATTAGGAGAAGTTGGCCCATATTTGGACCTAGTCCACATAGAAGGGTGTATCAAAATTTTGACAAAAATGACAATAGAACTCTCAAATTATGTGGTATCTGGCAATTCATTTGGAAAAGGTAAAAAATGATTTTATTGCCATCTAATATTACATAACTTAAATACCTGAAAATTGCAAATAAATTTATAACTAATGGAAATAACTGGTAAAACCAACTACCTGTTATATTATTGCCAGTACCTGTTAACTCTAAATTTATGTGGTATCTAGCAATTCATTTGGAAAAGGTAAAAAATGATTTTATTGCCATCTAATATTACACAACTTAAATACCTGAAAATTACAAATAAATTTAAAACCAATGGAAATAACTGGTAAAACCAAGTACCTGTTATATTATGTTTCAAAGAGGTAAAAAAGATCATGTTGAAACTTCGAGCAATAGTATATTAATCCATGCATTCATTTTTTTTTTCTTCATTATTGTTTAAACAATGGCTAAATTCAGTTATAGTGTTCTATCTGATATATATTTTGAACGGAAAGATGAAAACGACATTATTTTACATATAATGAATAATCCATTCTTCAAAATATGCGACAAACAAGAAATTAAAATTCATAACTTAAAAATAAAAAACTTTTTAAATACTTTAAGAAAACGGTACAATCAATGTTCCAGAAACAAGAAATTGTTTTACTCACGCAACCAAGAATGGCTAAGAAATAAACTTATTTTTAAAAAGCCATCAGTAACTACCACGGAAACTGGAAAAGGTGGTCGACCAGCAAAGCCAATTGATAATTGTAGTGAAAGATCACGAAGACGCAAGCTTAAACATATCAATGAAGAAGTTTCTTGTAGCATCATAAAGGATTCATTTCTGCATCAAATTCAACCATCGAAAACTAAAATGAGTAAAATTGCTATCATTGAAAAAATAGTGGAAGCAAGCCCCAGACGCACAAAAAGGATTTTAGAAAGTATGCCGACACCAACTGAAGAAAATAAATTTACTCCAGAAGAAGCATTTGCACTATTTTTGGATTTGAAAATGACTAAAAACCAATATACAGAATTGCGGAAGCGAACCAATGAAAAAAATTGTGGAATTTTTCCATCATATCGAGATATAGTTTCTGCCAAAAAAGATTGCTTACCTTCACCAACTGCTATTAGTGTAACTTCAAGTTTAGCAGAAATAAAATTGCAGGATCTTCTTGAACACACTGCAGAACGATTACTAAAGACATTTGATGCTGATTATTTAAAGAAGTTTAAAAATTGCAGCATGACTTTAATTTCTAAATGGGGATGTGATGGGTCCTCTGGCCAGAAACAATACAAACAATGTAATGCGGAAAATTCATCAGATGCCAATTTATTCATGATTTCTTTCGTTCCATTACGTTTAACAAAAACTTATATTGGTTCAGAGCCGTCAACTAGTAGAGCTGCAGAGATAGATGTATGGAAGAATGAAATTCCCTCGTCAACAAAATTTTATAGACCAATAAAGTTTGCTTACAAAAAAGAAACTAAAGATGTCATAACTGAAGAAGTTGGCAAAATAACAGATGAAATTAAAGAACTTCAACAAGTGATATTTGAATTTAATGACCAATGCATCGAAGTTAACTTTAAAATGTCACTTACAATGATCGATGGAAAAGTTGCACAAGCTTTAACCGAAACAAAGTCTTCGTCAAGCTGCACCATATGCCAAAAAACAACAAGTCAATTGAGCCAACCACCAACACAAGACGATAGTTTTAATGAAGCATATGAATTTGGAATGTCACCTCTTCATGCTAGAATTCGTTTTATGGAGCATATTCTTAAATTGGGATACGATTTGGAATTTGGCCCGTTAGGCGAAACAGTGAGAAACAACAAAGAAAATTTGGAAAAAAGAAAGCAAAAAAAAAAGATATTCAAGAAAAATACCGTGAGATAGGCCTTATAATTGACCAGCCAAAGCAAGGAGAAGGAAATTCTAATGATGGAAACACAGCAAGGAGATTTTTTTCCGATCCAGAAACTGCAGCTTCTATAACTGGAGTAGATTATGATTTAATACGACGATTCCAAATCATATTAGAAGTTATAGCATGTAGCAAAAAGATAGATGCAAAAAAATTTGGTCAGTATGCTAATGAGACAGCAACACTTTATAACCAAAAATATTCTTGGAGACATATGCCAACCACAGTTCACAAAATTTTGTTCCATGGGGAACAAATAATTCAGCACAATATGCTTCCAATTGGAGATCTCTCAGAAGAAGCGCAAGAAAAAAGGAACAAAGACTACAGATTCTTTCGCGAGCACAATACAAGAAAAATTTCCAGATATTGTACTAATGAAGATCTAATTAATATTTTGTTGTGCACATCAGACCCATATATGTCCAGTATTCGACAAAAATGGAAATCAACCTCATTGGAGTTAGATAAAGAAGCTAAACAACTACTGCAAAATGAAAATCAAAGCTATTTGGAAGAAATTTTTACTAATATTGTTTAATTAATACTAGTTTAAAGATTATAATTTGTTTCTAATTTTAGTAAAAATTTTTATTAATACACAATTATTAAAAAAAAAAAAATATTATAAAACTTTTTCCATTTCCTGATGATGCTACCCAATGGTGTAGCGAAATATCGAATATAAAAATAAAAGTAAATTGAAATATTTTTATAAAAAGACCTAGAGCATAAAAACTTAATTATAAAATTTTTATTAATACATTTAAATAAAATATATGTGCACTTTAAATCAATAGTAAAAGTTTACTTAAAATTTTATCGATGTTGTGTTCTGTATATAATATATCCAAATGGTATTGATATTGTTGGGAATTTCAGTATTATTTTTCAGTTTAATCCACACAAGAGTTAGCTTTCTTCCAAAAAAAAACAACCTTTGGCCCCTGTGAATATTGAGACTAAATAAATGTCAGGGGCCAAATGTTGGCATTTTCTGACACAAATTAAGTTTAAGAATAATAAATAAGTATTGGTTGCAAAATACGATTGAAGAAAATAAGAAATTATAAAAAAAATACCTATTTAAAATGTCAAAATATTCAACTTTTACATGGAAACTCAACAAAAAATTAAAATGCATTTTTAACTCCACATTACTTACGTTCCTATCAGTCGATTTTTACGTTTGAACACGCAAATTGAAGCTTAAAGTCCCTCCTATTAAACAAAAAAAATCGCGTAAAAAAATACCAATCCGGTCAAAAGTTATAGAGTTTTGACCGCTATCTCGCGAAATTGACCACTGTGCGTCGCCGTGTAGTCTGCTGCTGAATTATATTGAAGACAACAGCTACATACATACATCAAAACTATGAAAATGTTGTAGAAAGACATATTTTTTATTACTTTTTCAAAAATACTTTTATCATATCAAAATAAATAAATATGTATATTTGCTCAAAACCTTTTGATTGTAAATGAATTTGTATTTTTAATTTTGTGACAATTTATTTTGTTGAATAAAATGAAATTGTTGCATACAAAAATATAAATTAGGCTAAGTTGACTACAGCCACAACGGTGGTCATGTAGCCATGTAGCTATGATGTCGTCAAAATAAACCTCTTCATATAAACGTGTGTATTTTAATTTTGACAGGTTGTATTCGGTATCCTGCTGTCGTCTATGTGTTTAATGCTTAAGAGTTATTTTGGGTTTTTTTTCGTTTTTTTCATGGAGCTTGTTGCATTTTGTTATAAATTTTATATAATTTTATTAAGTACTAGATACTTAATAAATGACAATAAAAATGTTTAGATTTTTATATTTATGAAACAAAAAGTACTTAAATGACAAACATGTTCTCATTTTTGCACCTCACTGTATGTAGGTATATATAAAAAAAAATTTACTTATTTTGTAAAAGAGATTAAACGTTCATTATCTGTATCAGCGGCGCCTCAAGCTATTTATAACCTACACACAACCAAGATAAAAAGGTGTGAACGCGAAAATCGAAAGGTACCTAAGGGCGTAAAAGTAAATTTTGCATGAAAGCCATTTAAATTTTACCTTTTTTCAACGTTTTTTTACCGACCTCAGAACACTTTGGGGGTCTGGAACCACTTCCATTCGATTTCTGACTAAATTTTATCCCAATTAAAAAATTTGGTTAACCGTTTAAAACTGTAGTTCACTAAAAAACTTAAAACTTAAAAAAAAAATATTATTTTTTTTTTTCTTCTGTACTCAACTTACATGCAGAAACACTAAATTTTCGACAAGAGTTCGGCTTCATTGGGGTCAGGTACGACTTCCATTCGATTCTTCAGGAAAATTTACAAAAATGCTGGTAAACTGGTATGCGTTTATTGTTTCGTTTGGAATTTTCAATATCCACTTCTGATCCCAGTAAATAATCATAAATATTTTATGTAACGCAAGCTGACGCAAGGGACCTTATCTTGCCAGGGTAAAAATTTTAGTACATGACAAAATAAAATTTTATGTTTTTCCGTAGCACTGAACAATATCTTGAGATCAACTACAAAATGGAGTCTTACAAACCGAAAACTTTCACAAAATTAGTTGTCCAACTTTAACCTCCATTATCTCAAAGCTATACTTTTGAACTAAAAATTTCAAAACATCAAAACTTCGTCAATTTCATAGACTTTTACCTGATTTTTTATGCCTTCTATCCATCTTTTTTATGCCTTCTATCCATAATTTTGTACTTTATCAAAAAACACAGTTTCGAACCCTGACAATATATGGTCCCTATTGCCAGCTTGAATAACATTTGTATATATGTATGTATGTCTGTCTGTAGGTAAACGTAATCCCAACTGTCAGGCAATTCAGCAATTCAGCGAACCATTTATAGAATCTTTAATCTTTATACAATATGTTTTCTTTGTTGTTTAAAAAAATTACGAGGAAATAAAATTCCACCGTTTTGAATAAAAAAAATAACTTTCTATGTTTATGCTCTTTATTGTTTTTTAACAATTAAAAAATAATTTCGTATATTCCGACAATAATTGTCTACCCAAAATTTTGTAATAATTTAACCAAATACCGAAAGCTGCTAAATTCATTTAGAAAAATAAAATAGCTTTTGGAAGATCTAGGGAAAAATACGTCTCAAATGCTGTAACTTTATCTTTTTTCAATGTAAACCCACAAAAAATATTTTTAATTAGTGTGTGTAGGTAGAGCAAAAAGTTTGACAGATACTGATGGAGAATTTTGTTTTCTGTTAGCTGGTGTAATAATTTGCTTTAATATACGAATTTAAAATTTTGAAATAATACTAATTTTTGGTACAACTGGGCAAACAAACAGCGCCTTTCCATTTTTATTCTCACATTCTTTCAGGTTATTTTTTTCTGGTCGCTATGATGTTCTTTTTCATTTTTTATTATTGAATATTAGCCATCCGACCACAAGTTAGGCCAAATGTATACTAAATTACACTATCGCCAAGAAACGTGACTAATCCTTAAAGTTTTTGCTATATTTGTGGTGAATATACATATATCTGTGAACTTTTTTACAAAACAACTTAAGTCTAATATTTAAATTTTTAAGGAAAGCAAAAATGATTTTTAAATACTGCACAAAATTAGCTAAAATTATTTTTTTTTTAAATAATTTTTTTATAACTAATCGTTGTAAAAATACGATGACTGGATAAAATATGAGCTTCAAAACTTACATTTTAGGTAAAAATAATTGAAAAATATTTTTAATCCGACTTGAGGTGTTTTTTTTTTTTTGTTTTATCAAAAGTCTACAGATATTTGAAACATATCGAAAATCTATAACGGACTTTTTAAAAACTTCGTATTATCAATAGTTTAAAATGAAATTGTGTAATCAGGACAAGCCATTGTATTGTATGTCTACGGTTATAGTCGAGGGGAAAATGATTTGCAATAATGTTCGTAACACCCATGATTTGGTGAGAATCTGGAAGCCATCACTACGACTGCTACATTTGCGTTGTAAACAGAATTAATACTGGAAATCAAATAAAAGCGCTGAAAGTTGGAACAAAATATGTTATAAACGTGCCTTTAGTTACCCGAGACCGCATCATACTTAAACCACTTCATATTTAACTCGTCATAATAACTCAGTTTGTAAAAGCGATTGAATGTTTGTGTTGGCGAATGTTTAAATTTTCTTTCATGCAAGTTTCCAGGATTAAGTACAGAAAAATTTAAAGTTTTTTTGATGGGCCTAGGCAACTCTCGAAGGATCCTAATTTTGTGAACTCAATGGCTGAAGTCGAATCCAAAGCTTGGAATTCATATGATTTGATTATGAGTAATTTTCTAGCCAAAATAAAAATCTGACGACCTTGTCGTGCTTTTTGAGTGCATGCCATCAAACTTGGGAGAGCTGCAACACTAGCATAAAAATATCACTTCCTGCTTCGCATTTAGACCGATTTCCACAAAATTTCACCGATTTTAGTGAGGAGTAGGGTGAAAGGTTTCATCAAAATCTTATGACAATAGAAGATCGGTATCAGGAAAGGTAGGACTCTCATACGATTACACACTATTGTTGTTTTGTATTTTGTTGTTTGCAACCAGATCCACCTAAAGTCGTTTATTCAAGGAAATCTTGTAAGAGATCATTTGATAGTTTTCAATAGAAATTTTGTTAACATGTGTATTAATTTTATTGTATTTCTTTTAGCAATAAATATAGCTTTATTTTCCAAAAAGTAAAGCTGTTAGCGATCTCGCATTATTTGTTTGAAAATCAGGGACCCAGAGATATCCATAAGAACAATAAAAAAATTTAAGGGAGGTGTGTTTAACAGTATTATTTCTTCCTTCACTTTAATTCTTTTGTTAAATTTTCCTTTTCGTATTTATAAATCAAAAACCTCGGATGAATCGCTATCAATAAGAAAAGCGTAATATTTGAGTCAAGTAGTCATCCAGATTTTATTTATAACAGTATTGTTGAATAATAAGATCATATACTTCTTCCATTTTGAATTTAAATGTATTTTAAATTTAATTTTTTTTTTTGTGAAAATTTGAATTTCTGACGAAATATCGATAACTTGTAAGTATTTATTTGTATTGTTATATTTTGTTTTTTTTTTTTTTTTTATTAAAAAAAATATTTTGTTCAATTTTGCTTTGAATTTAACTAATTTTAAGAATCTTTCTTTTATAGTGCATCAGTTATGGTTTATGTATTTTCTTCACATAGATGTGGAACGAGATTCACGTGGGCACCTGCCGGTTGGCGTAATCCCCATTGTGTAGTATAACAACACTTTACGATATGACCTAGCCGCCAATCGCAATTTGTGTGCGATACAGTCACAATGAGTAGCAATTTATATAATATGGGAAGCCTTAACCAAGGCAAGCCTAGATTCCATATTATGGACTCTTGCTTAGGGGTTTGGAGACTATCCAAACTCCGTCTGTTGAGAGTGCAACAGCACACTTGATCGACCGTGCACCATACCTACATAAATCGATCTTAAACCACAACTACCACTTGTACCCCCGAAGGGGACCTCACCAACAACCGGTCACAGAGAGAATAGGCTCTCTGTGGGGCTACCGATTCCCGTGATACCAGTCCTTTGGGCACTGGTCGGGCCTCGAAGAGGACCTGTGTGTTTTAAGACACAGACCTTTTCTTCCAGATCTAGGAACCCTAGCGTCTGGTGCCCCTATTTTCCCCGAGTGAACCGCGTCAAAGTATTTGGCATTCCTGCAGTGACAATTGGAACACCCGGGGGCCTTCACATAAAAATACGCATCCCTATATTAAATTCCAAATTTTATACAAAATTCTAAAACTATTGTAGAGTTCTGTAAATAGTGTTAAAATTGGCCGCTGACAAAAATAAAAGGTACTGCCTAGTTTGCAGTTCCTTTGAATCGTTAAAATTGCGTATTTTTACTATCCCATATTTAAACCAAGATACTAAGGTACCTCCTTCCAACATTTTATTAAAATGCATCCAGTATCCAGTAATTTTCGTTAGAAGAGTTCTCGATATTGTGGTTAAATGTATCAAAATGTATATGGCTTAAAGTGCTTATTTATAAAAATCTTTCGCCAAATAAACTTTCCCAGAACTCAAACTAATTCTAATATTTTAACTATTTTTTATTTAACCTCCGTAATCTAAAATAATTTGTTTGTACATATCAAGGGTCTCAAGTGGAAAGGCCCTACGAAATTGAGTTTTTCAATGATTCCAATACATTTCACGCAAGTACACCTCTTCACAAAAATGCGTTGCAAGAGTGTAAAAACTAACGCTTTTACAAGCAGTTGTACATTACAAATAAATATGACAGTTTTCGTTATGTTTTTACTTTCTCCTTTAAAGTTACAATTATTTGAGTTAGGGCCTTTCTATTTGAGAGCAACGCTATGTATGTATAAGTTTATTTACCAGTAGTTGAACTAAAAAGGCCTTCTCACTTCAGACTTTCTATGAGGCATGCTTTGACCTTATCTTCATACAACCCTCATTTTTCTGTGCCTTTCAATGAAGGTCTTGGCTCTCCCTTCTGAAATCACTATTACACAATCCTACTTCCCATCTCTTGCAATAATATACAAATACATAATTATCTACTTTAATATATAATTTTCTATTTTTAGATTTCTCATTTATAAAAAACGAAAGTTCATTTAATTGTAACTTTTCTTATGGAATGCTGCTTGCATTTAAATGCGTCGATAATCTGATTAGTAGTGCGCTAGTCTATTAATCAGTGGTCGTGGGTTCGATTCGAATGAAGAAAAAATGTTTAATAAAAACTAAAATAAATTTAAAATCTAAATAAATAATATATAAAATCTATACAAACTATACACATAATATAAAGGGTGGTTAAATTTGTAAGGGCAGATGTTGATTTTGAATAAAACACAAATTATTTAGGAAATTATTGTCATTTCTTTTTATTTTGATAGTATTGGTATGGTTCAATTATGTATGGAACAAAATATGGCCGCCGCGACCTCGGTGGCCATCCATCCTATGCTCCAAATTTTCGATGACGCTGAGGCATAATTCAGGTTCTATGTCTTTAATGTGCCGAATTATCTCATCCTTTAGCTCTTGAATTGTTGCTGGCTTATCGACGTACACCTTTTCTTTCAAATAATCCCAATGAAAGAAGTTCAACTGTTTCAAATCACATGATCTTGGCAGTCAATTGACATCGCCGTCACGTGAGATCAAACGGCCATTGACTTTGTCGCGCAAAACAGCCATTGTTTCGTTAGCTTTGTGGCAAGTGGCACCCTCCTGTTAAAACCACATATCGTCCACATTCATATCTTCCAAATCGGGCCATAAAATGTTCTTTATCATCTCACGATAGCGAATAACATTTACAGTACCTGCCTGACCGGCCTCATTTTGGAAAAAATACGGCCCGATGATGCCAACACCCCATAAACCGCACCAAACAGTTTTTCGACAATCACTCTTGGATTATCATTCGCCCAAATGTGGCAATTCTGCTTATTGACGAATTCACTGGGGTGAAAATGTCCTCTGAAGATGATTTTCTTCGAAAAATTATAATCCAATGTTGCCATTTCTGGCCACCATTCCGACCATTGTGCGATTGTGTATCTTTCCATGGTTCAAATTAAATTAGTCTGAAATTGAGAAATGGCAAATTAAATGCAGAAAAAACTTGACGTTTAGTTGTGGTTAACATGCATCATCGGCACTTAAAATTTAACTACCCTTTATATACATATACACTAGCTGCTCTGCCCTCCCGCCACTTCTTCAGCGTTCTTAAAATATTCCGTTCGATTTTGCCGTGATATTAATCCACAACAAATGTCAGAACTCTTACTTTTATAGATATGGTTTATATACATATTTACTTTATATAACGGTATCCATCCCTCGGTAAATATTTAGGAACATAGGCTTTGTATAAAATTCTAAAATTATTGTAAAGTTCTGCAAATTGTCTTAAAAATTTCCCGCAGACAAAAATAAAAGATGCTGCTAAGACAGCTGCTAGAATCTCGAGGAGTAGCATCTCTGAAAAATTACTTGGAAGACCTCGATGCAACTGCTCAATCAGATTATTCATTATGGCGTGCATGTAGGAGCCTTAAAAGACCGGTCGTACGTAAGCCTCCCTTGCGAACTTCTTGTGGAGACTGGGCAAGGAATGATACCGAAAAAGACAATTTGTTTGTTGGACATTTGAAGAAGGTTTTCACCCCAAATGTATGTACTGATGTAGCTGAGTTACCATCAGTATAGACTAGTGCCGTAGTACCCCTAAGATTTGAATTTAGCGATATTGAAAGGGCAATAGCAGATTTAAACAGCAAAAAAGCCCCTGGAGTTGATAAAACAAGTAGCAAGGTGTTAGTTGAGTTACCCCGTATAGGTCGCAGAATTATTCTGTTTGTTTTTAATGCCATCTTACGTCTTGACACAGAGTGAAAGGTCTCTTTAATAACTATGATTCCTAAACCAGGAAAAGACCACACAAAAGTAGAATCATACAGACCTATAAGCCTTTTATCAAACGTGTCAAAGTTATTTGAGAGAATATTAATAACTAAGCTGAATCCAATTCTTAGCGCGAAAGGATGCATTCCGAACCATCAATTCGGCTTCAGAAAACAACATAGTACGATTCAACAAACACACAGATTAGTAAATGTAATTAAAACGACCTTTGAAGAAAAAAAATACTGTTCTGCGCTCTTTATCGACGTTTCTCAAGCATTCGATAAGGTTTGGCACGAAGGCCTAATATTTAAGCTAAAGCTGAACTTGCCCGAAAATTTTGATTAGCTCTTAAAAGATTATTTAACGAATCGCAAGTTTTTACTAAAAGAAGGTGACTTTTTAAGCTCGCCACAGCTCATTGAAGCCGGAGTTCCCCAAGGTAGTATTTTGGGACCAATTTTATATTTACTGTACACATCGGATATGCCAATTAGCACCCTAGTCCACACATCAACTTTTGCAGATGACACAGCTTTTTTAAGTATTCATGAAAGTGCCCAAAAAGCATCACAAGTTTTACAAGACCACATACTCAGTTTGGAAAAATGGCTAGAAAAATGGAGAATAAAAGTGAATGAACAAAAATGCACTCACATAAATTTCACACTGCGCAGGGACTCATGCCCTCCTATTCGCATAAATAACCAAATGATACCACAGCTTTCAGACGTTAAATACCTGGGTATACATCTTGACCGTCGCCTTACTTGGAAAAGCCACATTGACTTCAAGTTAACACAAATGAAACTAAAAGCAGTACAACTAAATTGGCTTATTGGCAGAAACTCCACCCTGAGCTTAGATTGTAAACTTCTACTGTACAAGTCGGTCCTCACACCAATTTGGTGTTATGGGATTCAGTTATGGGGCACTGCCTCAGCTAGCAATGTAGAAAAAATTCAAAGGCGCCAAAATAAGATTTTACGTATTATTACATCTGCTCCCTGATATATAAAAAATTCGAACATCCACAAAGACCTAAACATGCCATCAGTTAAAGCAGAAATAGCGAAACATGCAGTCACATATCTAAAGAGGCTTGAATCGCATCCAAACCCTTTGGCGCGTAACATGCTGAATGAACCTGGTTACATTCGACTAAAAAGAAGAGATACTGCTTTTCTTGGCCGTACATTAGAGGGATGACCCGCAAATGATTTCAAAATCCGTGAAACAAACATTATTTTTGTCTAGCACTGACTGGACTTAAAAAGAATATTTTATTTTAGACTTAAGATACGAGTAATTATTGTTAGTTCAAAAATATTGAAGATACAATAAATAAATTATGAAAAAAAAAAAAAATTTTGTTGCTGTTTTATATTCCATTTCGCATAATAGAATTTTGTTCTGTCTGTCTGTATTTCCGTCTATCTGTGTTCGTATCACAAAAAACAACTGGACGAATTTTACTAAAAATTTTGTAAGGATGTACATTGTTTCAAATATAGGATACATTTTTTCCGCAAAAATATCTCATTTCCCAAAAGAAAATGTTGTGAAAGTACGCAATTTTACCAATTCAATGGTACTGCAAATGTGGCACTACATTTTGCTTTTCTCTGCGGAAAATTTTAAATAATTTTGCAGAACTCTACAATAATTTTAGAATTTTATATAAATTTTAGAATTTTATACAAAGCCTACATATTTTCCTGAGTAATTAATCAGGCATGGGTACTTTGTATAAAGTAAATACATAAATCATATCTGAAGCATAAATCATATCTGAGTCTTAAAATTAAAAATCATAAAATGTGTGAATTACTTTCGAAGTAAAATTGAATAATATCTTGTATGGGCTGTGATGAAGTGTCGGGCACAACTAGCACTTAATAAAATTGGAAGAAAACTAATAAATTATCTGGAAAAAAACATTTTTTCTTAGTTTTTGCTACGAAATGACTTCTAAAAGGCATTCTAGTACGATTTTTTCGAAAGAAAGACATGCTCTCGCAATGACATCCTGTTTAAAAAGAATATAATTGAATGCGTCGAAAAGGCCTTATGCCTCCAAAGGAAAAAAATAAATGGAGGCCTTTTAGAAGGCCTTCACACTCCTTCTCTTTACCACTGGGTAATATCAGAAAAACGCGCGCGAAAGTGTGTGGGAGTTGAATCGTTCATTTTTTGGTAAGTGTTTTGCAAGAAAATTTATTATTTCAAAATTCTTCACAATAATCATTTATCTTTCTTAATCACACCAAGAAGATGAGGATTCCTTCGTATAAAAATTTGTGCCATAAAATCCTTTAATATCCTTAAGCTCTACATAAAAGAAATGTTTTGGTTGTTTTCTCTTTCTTATATTTGTTCACAAAATCAGAGAGAAACAATTGTTGGAGCTTTTAGCATAATTCTGAAAAAGATGTTTTAATAAGTGTTTTGCTTCAAAATATTTTGTTTTAATAAAACCAATATTTATTATATTTTTACCATGAGCTGTCGCTATTTAAATAAGACCATCGGCGAAAGCGAATTAAAATTTAGTCAAACAATACAAAAATTACAGCCCAATCTGAATCGGGGCGTCAAGTGATGCCTATACACCTCAATCAGAAAGTTAGAAACACTTAAATTCCCTTTTTTCGTAGGCCACTAATGTTTTGTTTTACTAACCGCTAAATGTATAAATCAAACTCGACTACCTTAAAACTAAAAATGACATTTTTACTTTCTTTTTAACTGCTTGTTGTTTTTGTAATCTAGAAGTTTTCGATGGTAATACATTTTTAGCTGTCAACAAAAAAATTTAAAAAGATATGGCCTGCTAAGAACAGAAACTGTATTCCTTCTAATGATGGAGAGTGCAGTTCAAAGTTGCCATATGCTTAATCAAAAATTTGATAGCCAAACAAGATTGAAAATCGCCACGTTAGGCGAGAAAAGGCCATATCTGACAACCCTGCAAAGAAATGTACGCACCGAAGAGAATAATGCTGCTGTAGCATGAAAAATGGAAGAAGATGCCGAAATGTCCATTCGTCGCCGTTCTCAACTTGTTGACCTTTCTTTTTCGACTACGTGGAAAATATTACCGAAATATTTTACAGACAGCAGGCTTAACATCCTGGCCCTGTTCGCTGGCCCCCTTTTTTGTGCGATTTAACGCCTTTAGATTACTTTTATGCCGACCCACCATCAAGTCTTGAAGCATTGGAAGCCAATAGTGGAAAAAGTTTTAAAAATAAATGCCAGAACATAAATTATCTACCAGATTATAGTAAAAAATTTCATTCTAACAATATTTCTGTCTTAAAAAACACCCTTTATATACAAAATATATAAATCAACCGAAATGGCGCGACCATAACCATTCGTAACTCTAAAATGCGATTTTTACAGCTAGTTAGGCAGTGAAGTTGGCTGAAGAAAGCTATCATTTCATTGTTTGTGGTGGAGTTTAGAACACAGTAAAGCAAATCACAGACGATGCGATGTGTTGTACACACAATTCTAGGAATCGTAGGTTGTACGTGAGTTATACACGCACATAGGGGTATTTTGCCAATCTAGCCGGACATTACTTTTTTTTAGCTTATATTGGCTCTAAAAATGTACTGAGTGCCTCTAGGTTAATAAAACTTTGCAGAAAAATCTGTTATGGTCATAGGGTGTCAAAGCTAGAAAATAGGAAAAATCGGACCACTGAAAAATGCAAGTTTTTTTTTTTAATTTCCCCGTCATTTTTTTTAGCAATTACAACTTTTAAGGTCAAAGAATGTTCAAAAACTTAAAGTTGGACTCAAGAGATTCTTAAATGCCATTTTTAGGCACGCCCCTTTTGTGGGCGGTTAAATAAAATATTATTTGAAAAAATAATGCAATTATTCAAAGAAATAGATTTTATACTTTTTAAAACCATAAAAATTAATTTTTATGGGCAGGGGGAGGTATTCCTCCAAACCCACCCCTAAAAAGTCCCAGTGAAAAAAAATTTTTTATTTTTTTTGCCAATTTCCTAAAAATATTCATTTTTAAGCTTTCCAATGCCTAACCAATCCCCGCCTCACAAGAATATTATTAAAAAAAATTTTTTGTAATTTGTTACTTAATAGTATTTTATTTATCGAAAAATAATTTATTTATTCACAGTAATAACTTATTTATGATTGTTACGATAAATTTCATTTAAATTATAACAATTAATTTATTTAGAACAACTTCTCCTTTGCACTAAGATGATGATGAGTGCCATGGTTCTTCTTCGTCTAATTCTTCAAAGATCTCTTCCGAATCTGAATCCTTTTCAGCGTTAAGTACAGGAATTATGAAAGAAATTGCTACTTTCGTAAAAGGTAATGACCTTTTTTTGGAGTGGGTCTAGTAAAGAGTGGGTCAGAACTTAGCAAAAGCCTGTGAATAATATCTATGTTACACTAACCCTTGAAAACTCTCTAGCAAAATTCTGCCTGCAAAGCCGGAATTGTTTGTTTCGTGCCTCAGCCGGAAATGTCTGTTTAGTCCCTCAGACGCTTCTTCTGATAACAGCCCAATAGGCAACAATGCCTCATTCATAACAGTTGCACCATGTATTAAAATCTTGTTCATTGTAGGTGTCATAGGATGCCACCCATTTAGAGAAAAGTAAAGTTTTAAAGTATCGAAGCAATAATCGGCAATCTCGTGCATTTGGATTTTGTGACCACTTTATATTACTTCAATAATAACCTTGATTCGGTATATGAAATCAAACTCAATTCCAGTTATTTCTCCAGCTAATTCAGGATTGGAAAAAAATCTTCTGCTAATGTTACCATCGTTGGGGTTTCCAAATCCAGCTTTCGGTACACCCACTATTAGCCCTAATTCACTTCTAAATTTTTCTTGGATATTGTTTTCCTCGCGTTAACAATGGCTTTGTCCGCATCAGATTTTATTTGCCATTTTTTCACTGTCAGTTTATATGACAGGTGTAATATGCTCTTAAATAGGCGAATTCTGGCATGTAAAGTAGATAGTCCGAAAAAAAGGGCATCTACGTCTATATCTCCTTTGATATTTAAATTGTTTTTTTGTACAGGTAATAACAGTGTTAGGTGTAATGATTTAAATCAAAAACATCTACCTTCAGTTATTAAAAACCAAAACATTTTCTGAATATAAAAAGGTTTCTTACTCGTATTTACCTATGTAAGATAAGAAAAAACAAAAAAAGGGGTAATTTTTAAAAAATCGCAAAAAAAATGGCGCAAATATGCGCAACGTTTTTTTTTTTACAGCATAAAAGTAGAGATAGCTAATTTTATAGTAATATATAACATTATTAGGATCGCGATGGAGATCACTTTTAAAAACCTTTTCATTTTTTTTTTTTGACAAAAAGTTTTACAAAAAAAAACTTTTTTTAAATTTGAACGAAATTTTTTATCATTAAAAATTAAAAAAAAAAATTCTAAAAATTAACATAAGTAGCAACTAATAAACCCTTTCACAGAAAAAAATAATCAATACAAAATCTTTATTCGTTTAGCCACCAAAAAATATATTGCAAACCTCTCAAAAACGTTTAAAGTCAATAAAAACGTATGCGATTTACTCAACTTTCCTGACTTTAACAGTGTCCCAAAACAATAAATCTCAAGCAAACGCCTTGAAAATTCACTATACGATGCAGAATTTTGTTGTCTGTCGAGCTGCGTACTTAAATTTTTACATTTCTCAAAGTTAATTTTTTGCCTAATGTAAGGCTAGATTGGCAAAATACCCCTCTGTGCGTCGGTGAGCTGATTGTATTCAAGTTGTATGTCGGTTGTACGAAAGATCAAAAAGTTTTGATTTTTCGTCAAGTTGTACCCACACGTCGCAAAGTTTGTGTGCCTCTCGCCTACGATTTTAGTAGTATTTGTGTTTAGTTTTGTTTTGACCGCCTAGCAATTAACATTGAATGTTAAGTATTATAGCATATGAGAGAATATTGAACGCCATCTTATTTTGAAAGAGCTGGGTTTTTAAATTAAGTTGTACATGAAATCGCACGCTAAATTGTATCGTTTATGGAACGCATGCAACTGGTTCCTAGAACTGCTTGTACAACTCATCGCTCTATCTAGCGATTTTTTTTTCGTTTTTTTTTTTTTTGTTTTTATTTATAGCGTTTTTTTTCAACAAGGTAATTAAACATTACTGTTCACGACGCTCTTTTTTACCAATAATGATATCTTTATTAAATTTCACAAAGGCAAACCAGAGATAAAAAGTAGTGGTACAGACGTACGTCACCCTAGGGTAAAGGGGACTTGTGGGTAAACCCCCAAGGTTGGATACCACGGGCATAAATTATTTTGAATTTTTGGCCTACTTTAACTTACTATTTTAAGGCCAATTATTATAACTTACCTTTAGCTGAAGTTAGGATTTTGTTGGAGCGATAAGTAGTTTTTCGTTATAATAATGAGGATAATGGTCATTGCTATAACTTGTCCTTATAGTACGTGATAGTTAAAAGTGGTCTTAAGCTGATTTTTAATAACGAAAAACTCTTAATCGCTCCAACAAAATCCTAACTTTAGCTAAAGGCAAGTTATAATAATGGGCCTAAATGTGTTGACCTATTTATAATCGGATATCGGAAGCACTATTGAAGAAATTTAGAATAGTACTTTTCCGTTAGAAGGCTGCAAATGCCCCCCAGTCGACAAGCGGTGGAAATGACAAAACTCTATTTGGCCGGCCTTTGGCGGTGCGCAATGATTTTGGCCTCTTTAGTATGACTAACACCGGCTTCGCGTACTTAAGCAAATGTATTTTTGTACGGCGTCACTATAAGTTTTAAGAAATTTGGGGGAATTCTAATTGGCGGTGTTTTGTTGCGGCCGGCCAACGGAAAAGTCCCGCCAATTTTTGTGAGCATTGCACATTACTGCACATGTTCTTCATCTCATTTTAGAAAATTATACAGTTCTTTTAGCTGACTTCAGCAATATTTTCCTAAGAAATAACAATAGAGCTGTAGAACAATAATAATAACAAATGCAGCAGCATCCCAACAGCTTACAAAATTAAATGCCAAATATCTTTAAATATAAGCATCTGTAGATATATTTGAATATATTTATCTGTCTGTTTGTCTGCCTTTTATTTTAGCTCAGGATTGTCTTGTGTATAATTTTGGGTCTGAGTGTTTGTATGCAATAAATGATGGTTGGTACTTGGGTAGATGGATGGATGGATGGATAGATGGATAGACGAATGCACTTGGCTGTATGTATGCCAAATTTAAAACCAGGATCTGCTCCAAAATCGTACTATTTGTTTGATGCATATTTTTTTTTTTTTTTTATTTTTAATTTCGTTTGTTTGAGATTTCATTCATTGGAAATAGCATAAGGAAATTCAGTCTAGCGTTAAATTAGAGGCTGCCTTAGAACACATTCAAAGTCATATATTTCATACAAAAGGATAAGATGTCTAAGGATATTTTAATGTTAACGGAGAAAGAGAGAGAGAGAGAGGGAAAGAGTTAATACTGTTTAAAATGACATTTAATCTTAATGTTAAGAGAGAGAAGTACAAAAGCATTTTGTAAAGAAAAACACATAAAGTCCTTCTGCATTTTGCTCATCGGTAATAATGAAATTTAAAATAAATAAAAAAATTTTAATTTTTTTATTTTAAAACTGTTGCTTTAAGTTTGTGTGGTTGTTGTTTCTTTGTTATTTCTTCTGAATTTTGGCTACTATCATCTATATACATATATTTTTGTCCTTCTCTCTGGTATTTATTGTTATATTTTTTATCACATGTTATTGTGTTGTTGCTGTTGTCTTAATCCATTTCTTTGGCATATTTGTTGTTTAACTAATTAAACCTCGCCTTAGTTTTGCCATACTTATTCCTAATAAAGACGCGACATAAGTGCTTTCCTGCACGCCATCATTCTTAGCAAAAGCTTCCTTTGCCTCTCAACTAGTCATGGCAAGTAGTTAATACAGAGTTTTAAAATAATTGGTTTTCTAATTTTTGGAATACTTTGCTTAGAGAGTTTAAATAAAGTTAATCTAGAGACAATTAATTAATTTTGCGGAATATGTCCTCAACTTGAGGCGAAAACGCTGTCAAACAAACAAGGCCCATTAAATCGACAGCAGTAAACCCAATTAATCTCTCATTTTATGAAATATTTTATGCTTAATTTGAATTCATTTGTTATAAACAAAGCAGTAATAATATTTTATGAAAGTATTCCCCCTTCTTCATTAAGCATCAACATGTCTTAACAAAAGTCCTACTTCATATAAAAATAATGTTAATAGGTAGACTCTTGAAATTTTCACAGAAGGTGTATAGCGGTTGCCGCTATAACAACAAAAATCAAAACTTATAGGGTGTTCCGATAAAGAGGTGCTATTCACGAATATGTGTTTATTTCGTGAATTGTAGGAGGGATAGACTAAAGATTTACAAACAGTAATTACAACTTAGTTTGCTATATAAACAAGTATAAAAAATAAACCGAAAAATTAAAGGGTGTTCCGATAGTGGAGAGAATTTGCATGTATAAGGCCAAAGTTTTGAACCATAATAGGTAGACTCTTGAAATTTTCACAGAAGGTGTATAACTGTGCTGTGCCACTATAGCAACAAATACTAAAACTTATAGGGTGTTCCGAAAGTGACGTGTTATTTGCCTTTATGTCTTTATTATATAGGATGCAACCACTTAAAATTTGCAGACAGTAATTCAAACTATGTTCGCGTTATAAGCAAGTATACAATATTAAACCTAAAAATTAAAGGGTGTTCCGATAGTGACGTGATTTTCATGTATATGGCACAAGTTTTGAACGATAACAGGTAGACTCTTAAAGTTTTCACAGGAGGTATAATACTATGGCCACTATAACAAATAGTAAAAATTAAAGAGTGTGCCGACAGTGACGTGATTTGCATGAACATTGCCTAATTTTTTAACCACATTTGATAGCCTCTTGAAATTTTCACAAATGGTGTATTACTATGACCCATATAAAAAGAATACAAATTTTTTGAACCGTAATAGGTAGACTCTTCCAATTTGTATAGAAGATGTGTGCCATGGCTGTTATGACAATTACTTATAAATAAAGGGTGTTCTGACTATTTTTTTAATAGTAATAGGTAGACTCTTGATATATTCATAGAAAGAGAATTGCCAAGGCCGCTATAACAAATAACAAAATTAAAGGGCTTTCCGGAAGAAATATGATTTGTACGTAAATAGCCTTATTTTTTGAACCGTAATAAGTGGGCGCATGTATATTTTTATAGAATGTGTATTACCATGGCTGCTATAACAACAATTACTAAAATTTAAAGGGTGTTCCAACAGTTATGCAATTTTCGCGATTATGACTTTAATTTTAAAATTAAAGGGTAACACATAAGCCATGAAAAAATTAACAACTTTAATACTTAAAATTATACTAAACATAGTACACACTACGTGTGTGAGTCTAACTCGAACTTGACTGATTTTTTCTATAAAGTTTGACTTTTGTTAAGACATGTTAATGACTAATGTAGACAGGGGTATATGGTAACATTGTTGAGAGAATGAGTATCTTTAACCTTCTTCAGTGATCAATGTAAGAAGATCAATTCTTTGTCTATTCAAAATTGTGAAAAAAAATATATCATCAGCTGATTTGGATAAGGATCAGGCATCAAATGCAGTACGTGAGCAAAAATAGCGTCGACAAAATAGCGTCGATTGTGGAATTTTAAAAACCGCGTAAAAAACGGGGAAAAATAAATACCCCGTAATTAGGAATTTTACTAATAGCGTAGATTTTAGGTATATATAAAAAAGAGGAAAATGGCTGTTGATGTTCCATGGAAACTATGATATTCCCAGGAAAAAACACCATATATTATGAAAATATAGACTTTAAAGAACGTTCTTGATCAACCGTGAAAAATATCCTTCGAGCCGTTCCCAAAAAAACTGGCTTCATCCCTAGTGGGCAAAAACACGATGCTGATTTTTCCCATGAAAACTGCGATAATCCCACAAAAAATTACGATATATCTTGAAAATATAGACCTTAATGAACATTTTAAGCCAATCGTGCTAAATATCCCACGAGCCGTTTTCGAAAAAATTGACTTCATCCTTAATGGGCAAAAACTCGTTGCTGATTTTTCCATGGAAACTGTGATACTCCCAGAAAAAGTGACGATATATTTTGAAAATATAAATTTAAATGAACATTTTGAGCGACGTGATTTTTACGAATATAGCCTTATTTTGTATTTTAATAGGTATATTTGAGGAAATATCACAGAAGGCCGCTATAACAGAAATTACTAAAAATTAAAGGGTGTTCCGATACTAACTTGATTTTCAATCTTATGACTTTATTTTAAAACCGTAGCACGGGAAGAGGTATAGAAAGAGAATATAAAGATTTGTATGCTATAACGAAAAGTGTGATATATAATTTTAAAAATAAAATGTTATTTCGATAGTGTCACGTATATGACCTTCAATTTAAACTGTAGTTGTTGGCAAACAACTTGAAGTCGTAATTTATAGGAACTTGGCCATATCTTGTAAACGTTATAGGCAAACACTTGAAACTTACACAGGGCAGCCAACATTTAGACATAACTTTTGTTCCACCTAAAAACTTTTCTAAAAGAACTAATTCCTTTACCTCAAAACATATTGCTGGTGATTAACAAATATTCTTTTGTTGCCAAATGCTATAATTTGTTTATTAGTAGCTTTTAATTGCAATATTAGAAAGAAAGAAAAGCAAGCAGACTATTTTGTTACACTCTAGAAAGCAACAAAGTATTTTTCTTAATAAGCAGTCAAAAATTTATGTTAATATTTTAAGACAAAATAGTGCCCACCAAACAGAAAATGGTTGCATTAAGAATTAAGATCGGCTGCTCCCATGCAAGTTACAAATTTTTTTAAATGTAATGTTTTCTTTCAATTAAAATTATTAGAAACTTAACTTAAGTCCATTAAGCTTTTTAATAATTCCAAGTATCTATTATGTTTATCTGTTCGAAACATATTTAGATAATTTAATCATTATCATAAGCGACTAAATAGTACTTGCACTTAACATTTTGGTAAACTGTTTATAATTTATTTATTATACAAACCAAATCTTAATGCTTGTTTTTGAAATTGTTTCTCAAAAAAAAAAACAGGAAAATATTTAATTCGTTGTGCCACATTAATTCTCGATTAAAATTGCCTTTTTTGTACTCTTGCCAAATTGTGGCAATTAAACTACATGAGTTTAAAATTATTTAGTTTAAAACTAAATAGAGAAGATCATGACAATACACTTTATTTAATCCCTTATTAAAAGAAGACATGCAATATTAAAATACTGAGAAACGAATAAATATTAATATAAGGCTGAGTCGAGAATTAAAGCATATGATGAGACCAAAAAGGCACAAAGTATGAAAATAAAATAAATTTAAAAAAATATTCAAATTATAAATATGCAAAGAAGACAGAGCCCACACGCAGAGAAAAACTATGGTTGTGATATGGTGATAAGAACTACATTTTGTTCTCCGTAACAAAGTATGGTTGCGATGAAAATATTTTCATTGTTTTTAAAATTATTTTGGTCACGATAAACAAGTTTTGGCCAAAAATTTAACATTAAATGGTTGCTACGTTCAACAAATATAACATGGCTGGTTTTACATATACAATTTTTGCTAAACTTCAACGCACAACTAAAGTTTTATATGTATTCTAAAATAATATAAATTGTTTAACTATAATAAAATCAAGACATAATAAGTTTATTCCTATATAACCTAAGAACCATTAAAAATAAACAATAATTTTAAGTCATCGGATTTTATTCGTTTGTAAAAAAACAAAAATAGTAAAAATTTTTGTACAGATTTTTATTATAAATTTATATACGTATTTAATTATCTATATATATATATAAATAAGTTACATTGTGTTAGTAATTGATGTTCTCTGGAATGCGTGAACCGCATTTGTTTATGCAAAGTTTATGTGAAAGGTGCCGTCAATACCAAGGTTTTTATGTATAAGCGGTCTTTGTATATAGTACCTGGCGTAGTACCGTCCATACAAAGTGAAAACTTATTATCGTGTTCCTGGCGAACTATAATAGGTATGGTCTTCAAAGTGGGTACAAGTAAACCCCATACCCATGCGTATACTCTAGAAAAACATAGGCTGAATTGGGACAGTGAGCGTGGTACCCCCATACAAAGTAAAAAATTATTATCCTGTATCTAGAGAACTGCAATAGATAGCGCCTTGGAATTTTGCATCAGTAACCCCCATATTAAGATACATTATGTAGAAAAATACAGACTGAATACGAATTGAGTGCGTGGTACCTCCTATACAAAGTGAAAAATTGTTATCGCGTATCTAGAGAACAGCATTAGGTATAGTCTTGATACTTTGCACAAGTAACCCCCATACTAATGTGCATAGCCTAGCAAAATACAGACTGAATAAAAATACTGGGAGTGGCACATCCCATTAAAAGTAAAAAATTGTTATCGTGTTATAGTCTAGCAATAAACAGGTTGGTCATACTTTCTTCCAAGTGATTATTGTATTTTTTGTGGATAGGTGTAGCGAAGCGCACCGGGGATAGCTAGTGATTAAAAGTTTCTGGAAATTTATATGTTAATGAAATTATTAATATATAAAATTAGTAATTAAATAGATCATAATCATATGACATAACATAGTTTTTAATCACCATTATTACCATTTTAGTTAACCGTATAATATTTATATTTGATCATAATATATTAATATTCATTATATTATGGTCATATTTTATTATAATCTGTTTACACTCAAACAAGTTTTGGGTATTTTTAACTGATAATGAGGGTTGAAAATAATATGGTTCTCATATTGTTATAATACTTAGTTATATGACTATAACCCTAAATATGAATCATAATATGTTAATCTTCGATTATGGTTATTTATGTTTTTTTTGCATGCAATAACAAATTATTAAAAAAAAATCTTGCAAAAAACCGACTTCAAAACAGATATATGGGCATCAATTCTAAACTTAAAATTTAAAAGGAACTAATCTGTAAGAACTAGTACCCAAATCAAATAATTTTATACTTGTTGCTATAACGGACATAGTTACATACGTTCTATATATTCAAATGTCTATCCATAATGGTTCAGGAGATAAAGCCATATACGACAAATTACCTCAGATATGAGGTCATCCTTTATTTTTTATACTTATTATTACTGACACAGTTATAAAATGTGACGGTTCCAATATAGGGCCATAATAATATTATCTATTGGGACACCCTTTAATGTACAATTTTAAATTAAACACTTATTATACAGATTCTTTGTAAATTTCAATTGTCTGTCTATAACGGTTCAAAAGTTTAACCATATGCATCAATTTACATCAACTATTGAGACACCCTTTAATTTATAATTTTAAAGATTTATACATGTTATTATACCGAGCATAGCAGTGGAGATACTGTATAATTTTCAAGAGTTTGTCTATAACGGTTCAAAAGTTAGGGCCAGATAGATCAAATTACATCAATTATGGGGACACCCTTTAGTTTCCAAATTTATATTTTATACATGTTGTTATAGCGAACTTACAGTTCAAAAGTTACGGTTCAAAAGTTTTGCTATATACATCAAATTAAATCAACTATTGGGACACCCTTTAATTTCTAATTATAAATATTTAATTTCTAATTATAAATATTTAATTTCTAATAAGAAATATTGGACTTTCTGTCCAATTTTCAAGTGATAGTCTGCAATAGTTCAAAGATAGGGCCATATAGGTAAATTGACGTCACAAATGGGGACACCCTTTAATATTTAAGTTTATCATTTTATTACATTCTATTATTGGCAATTATAGCGATTCGCAGTTTTTTAAAATTTTTAAATGGTGCTTTTTACAGTTCATAATACACGTAAAAAACATGTACATATGTTGTATTGGGACACCCTTAATTGTTAAAATTCTGAACTTCTTTTAAAATGGGACCAACCTGTAAGCATATTCTTTCTAATAAAGAAAAAGGGATAATATTAACTACAGACATTTTCTGATGGTTTAAATAAAAATAATTTCAGAGCAGCTCACAATTTGAGAGCTGTGTATGTTTAATTCTATTCTCACTCCAGCAATACTTCATAAGCACTTTGTGTCAATAGCATTTATCTTTTAATATTACACTGATAAAAATAACAAAATTTCTTTTAAACACTATTACATGATTTTTTACAAAATTCCCTTGAATAAACGACTTTAGGTGGATCTCGTTGCACATTCCAACAGTAGTGAGCCATCATATGTGAGTCCCACCTTCTTTGATAACCCTCTTTTTCCATTGTCATAAGATTCTGATGAAACCTTTCACAGTTCTCATAACCAACACAAATAAATTTTAAGATTTGGATTCGATTTCAGTCATTGATTTCACAAAATTAAGATCTTTTACGAGTTCCATTGAAAATAAAAGATTTAATTTATTCTGTATTAAATGCTGAACTCCTTACTAAAATCTACCAAATTTTGTGGAAATCGGTCTAAATGCGCTCACGCTGCACCCTAGCTCTTGCAACTTCATAGCATGTACTCAACAAGACCGACATGGTCGTCGGATTTCTTGTTGCTTAGGAAACTAATCATAACCAAAACAAATGAATTCCAAGCCTTGGATTTGACTTCAGTCATTGATTTTACAAAAATATGATCTTTCTATGGCCCTTCGTAAAAGAAAATTGGAACATTCGCGACTTTTACCAACGTTGCTCTTGCTAGAGCACTTTCATCGATTAGAACAAAATATCCAAGCCAATGCAATGGTCACGAGTTCAATACTCAGCCGTGGACACATCAATTTTTCTGATATGTATAATATAATTTCTCTTTTTAATAAGGCATATCACAGCACCCTCCTTCGCCGGTATATTACCACATTAGCACTAAATAACCGGCGAAGTAAAATAATAATAAATTGGCTATGCTAGCTTCAAACTAAGTCCCCTAAATACCACCAGAGGCGCTTATCTACTATGATCCCTTTCAAAAGGAAGTAACACAGTTAATATAGATAGGCATTAATTAATTGCCTGATTCTCTTTACAAAAAAAAAATTTGCCTTTGAACTATACCGATATCGGCGTAAAGCTCATACGATGCCGATATTTTCCACTAAGGCAAAGCTAACAAATTTCCACATACTGCCCATTCTCAGAAACCATCAACTTAGTCTCTGTCCAAACAACTGTCAGACTCATTTCCTTGGTTTCCCTAGTGACATCCGCGAAGGCAGCAATGTGCGCTCCACAATATCCATGTCGTCAATGCTATATAGCATATGTTTTCTGGTGTAAATTGTGGCTATTGTATTAACTGTAGAATCGCGTTAATAGTAATTAAAAAAATATCATCACTTATCAATTTCGCAGAGATACCAAATACAGACACATTCTCATACACCTTCGGTTGCGGCTTTCCAATCAGCGAAGAAGTGACCCGGTCCTCCTGAGTCTTTTCCGGGAAATTAGCGCAGTGTGAATATCGAGTAGTCGGTAGATTTAATAGGCCTAAAGCCTCTGGTATGGACATTTTCTCTCATTTAACCTTTCGCTCGATAGAATCGTGTAAGAAATGGGATGGAAACTGATGAGTCTGTAATTAGAGCTTATGGTTTTATCTCTCTTCTTGTACAAAAGGCATAACACACTAATGCTCAAATCATCGGACATGCCTTCTTTCAAACAAATGCTGCTAATAAGTTGATGCATGCGCCCTATCAACTCATCTCCTTCGGCCTTTGTAAGCAACTTTGTTGTTAATTACAGTTTACATTTTTTACAAACATTAGTGTAAACCAAAAACTTCTTCAAAAACTACCTTTCAAGTTTTCCGATTTTTTTTACGATTTTTAAATTTTTTATCATGAAATTGACGATTTTTTCCTAAAATACACCTGGCAGTGCTGATCACTACTTTGTATAGAGGATTTTTTGTCTCTGGGTAATTACTCAGGATGTTGCAAAATAGGTTTTATACGAAATTCTATCATTGTAGATTTTTATAAATAGATTCTAAAATTTCCCGTTCACAAAAATAAAAAAAGTGCTGCCAAGTTTTCAGTTTTTTAAATCAGTAAAATTCCGTACTTTCACTTTTTTATTTCTATTTTCTCTGGGAAAAGAGATATTTTTACGGAAAAATGTATAATATAATTAAGACGAGACACTAAGGTACCTTCGCTCAAAATTTTATTACAATGCACGTTTTTACGTGATGCGACCACAGACAGAATTTTGTTGGCATTACTTTTCAAGATGGCGACCGATTTATCAGCTGTTAAGTATTTTATTCTCAGTTTGGTTTGGCAATTCATCACGAATAGACGCACGCCCGAACAACGCTTCGAATGGGCCTTAAACGACATTGCCGTTGTTCCCGATTTTCATAAGCGAATTTTGTTTAGCGATGAAGCGCACTTCTGGTTGAATGGCTATGTCAACAAACAAAACAGCCGCATTTGGAGTGAAGATAATCCTCAAGTGTATGTCGAAACACCGTTACATCCAGAAAAACTGACTGTTTGGTGCGCTTTATGGGCTGGTGGAATCATTGGTCCGTACTTTTTCAAAAACGATGGTGGCCAGAACGTTGCAGTCAATGGTGATCGGTATTGAGCCATGATTACTAACTTTTTCATTCCTGAATTGAATAACCATGATGTCCAGGAGATGTGGTTTCAACAAGACGGCGCAACATGTCACACAGCTCGTGCCACAATAGATTTATTGCACGACACGTTTGGTGACCGCCTAATTTCATGTTTTGGACTTGTGAATTGGCCTCCAAGATCTTGTGATTTAACACCGCTAGACTACTTTCTGTGTGAAGTCATTGGTCTATGCGGATAAGCCACAAACGCTTGACCATTTTGAAGAGAACATTCGCCGTGTTATTGCCGATATACGGCCACAAATGTTGGAAAAAGTCATCGAAAATTGGACGTCCAGATTGGACTACATCCGCGCCAGCCATGGCGGTCATATGGCAGAAATCATATTTAAAATGTAATGCCACAAGATTAGCTTTCGGATAAATAAAATTCATGTCAATCGAATAATCCATCGTTGTTTTATTGCAACTTAAAGTTCTATACCTCTATAAAAAACACAAAGAATCTATCTAAAATTCTGCGCTTTTGTTATAAGAAATTAAAATTTCTGTATATTTTTAGGTATTTTAATGTTGCCTTCTAATTTGTCTTTCCGTTCAGAAAAGAGCTTCAAAAACGAGTTTGCCTTAACTAGAGAGTTCATTCATCTGATATGATAATTTTAAAACTTCATGCAGAAGTTGTTCTGTATAAATATTTTTGTTGTAGTTTATCTTAAATCCCTAAAACAATTTTTTTTTCTTCAAACCAATAACTTTCTTTGCAAAATAACAGTTCATTGCCCTCTCAAAAAAAAAAAAAAAAATAAAGAAAAATCTTATAGAATCTCCGCTTGACATAATTTTTTTTCTAAGATTTTTCACAGCAAATTAAATTCGCAATGAATGTTAATTTAAGCATACAAAAACTGGCGATATCTAGAATAAAAACACACACAATACGCAAAATTAAACGAATTTGCAACGTATCAATTTCTATTGTTAGAACCATCATCATGTACGCGCCGCGCACAAGGCGGCCTATCAAAACTTTTAAATCTTCTTTCGCATTTTTGCAAAAACTAATTCTATTGCTTTTGGGTTGGTTGGTTGGTTAGAGCTGTAAAAGTGTAAATGACCGCTTTTGAAAACAGCCAAACAGCCAGCATTTTAAATGTTTATTTTTTTGTGTACGAGTATGCTGTTGTTGCTGTCGTTGCTGATTTGTTTTTATTTGACCCAATTTATGCTGCTGTCAAAACTTATAATTTTTTGCAAACCATTTTATTACTTTTTCTTTTTTTTTATTTCATTTTATTTTACTCTGTGCCAAGCCATTAACATTTAAAGTTGGGATGGATGATAAAGAAAGAAACCCCCAGTGTGTTGATTAATTGAGTTTTGTTCAGTTTTTTTTCCATTTAATTTTGATTTTTTTCTTAAACGCAAAAAAAGTGTACGCAGCGGTCGTTTCTAGTTTTCTATGCCATGGACTTTTGGTTCGCAAAGATAAAAAATTAAATTCGACCATTAGATTTTAAACTTTTATAAGTCAATGTTCATTTGTTAACTTAATTGTTAGGTTTAAACGTTAAGCAATAGAATACAGTAATCCCCGCTTACATGCACATCGTTGTGAATAAAAGCTCTTTTATTATTATAAATGTAGGGGTATATCGAAGCAGACCACTTTCTTAATGGGTACCTTTTCGGCCACCTACAGTCCTCAATGGTTATAGACAACCGACTTATAATTTTCGGCAACCTGACTGTCGACTGGTAATAGTCGGCTTTCTCATCAAGGAGTCTCTGGTAATTGTAACATTTTTCTATGGCTTAGGTTCCACATGGCATATATATTTCTCAAGTCTTATGCTTGACATTCAACCACAATGTTCGCTACCATCTCCGCAAGTATCATCTTGTGTGATTTTTGTCTTTGATGATACTTATAGTTTCCATTACCTGTCACTAACGCCGTTATCCACCTTAAGGAACTTATATTATATCTAAGCACCCTATTGGCCTTACTGTCAAGGTGTTCTTTGAACACCATTCGAGCCTGTCAAAATCTCCCTCCACCTTTAAAGGTTTCGTAAGTTCAGCCATTGTAAGACCTTCGCAAGTATTAGGCCATTACACAGTGCTACTTTGGATTCTTGTCTACATAAATTCACAGTAGATCCCATATTTGCTAGTTTGTCTGCGCTTCATTCCCAGCTGTGCCTATGTGTCCTTTAACTCACATCAATGTTACCTCAGACACAGGCACATCTGTTAAATTTTAAAACACATTCCAGCACTAGACGTTCACTTGCCTCATGGGTTTTATAACCGACGGGTGTCAAGTGCAATGAAAACCTTTCTTCCATGTACCCGACTTTTCAGCAAGAGATCCAACGCATGACTACAGGACAGATTCAGCTCAGCTGATTATGCACCTACACCTATTCAAAACAAAAAACGAACAATTTAAGAGCTGAGAGTTTAGGGTTAGTAAAAATAGTCTCATTTTCAAAAGAGTAAGGTCCAGCCCGACTAAACATCAATCTTTTGCTTTAAAAATGCTAACGTTCTCAGTTGTTTTAAAGTTACAGTGAATACCGCGTGTTTTCTTTAGTAATTAAAGCACACAGTTGTGTGCAGCAAAGTTGTTGCGACAGCCAAAAGTGTAAGAACGAGACAGTGTTCGTTTATAAGAAGTACCAGTTAATGAGAAAAAGCAATTTAGATTTTTGCAGGATGTTCAAGAATTCATTTGATTTGGTTATGAGTATTTTTTACGCAACAATAAATATGACGAATATGTCGAGAATTTACACCGATTTCCATAAAAACTCGTCCATTTAGTGAGGAGAAGGGTGAAAGGTTTTATCAGAATCTTATGACAAAGAAAGAGGGTTATCAGGGAAGGTAGGACTCACATACGATGACACACTACCTAAAGACATTTATTCAAGGAAATCTTGTAAAATATCATTGTGTTCAATAGAATTTTTTTTTATAAAAGCGAAGTAACACTCAGGCAATTAATGCCTATATATATGTGTTACTTCCTTTGGAAAGGTATAGTAGTAGATAGGACAAATGGTAAGTGTGATAG
The DNA here is from genome assembly GCA_949628195.1 of Phasia obesa. Lineage (NCBI taxonomy): Eukaryota > Metazoa > Arthropoda > Insecta > Diptera > Tachinidae > Phasia > Phasia obesa. The sequence goes on from OX451218.1 coordinate 90,610,010, forward strand.
TAAAGCTACTCTCATCGCAACACTGCAATTGCACGTTGTGATTATTTTTAGAACAATGTTGCAAGTGCCTCCGGTGTTATTTAGGCGAGTTAATTTGAAGCAATTATATTTATTTTACTTCGCCGGTGATTTAGTGCTATGTGGTAATACCGGCGAAGGAGGACGCTGTGATATGCATTATTACAAAGAGAAATTAATACATATCAGAAAAATTTTGACCAAATAATCGAACTGTATATTTCAAAAAGTAAAGCTGTTAGCAAAATCGCTGTTTTTTATAGTCAGCGCCAAAGAAATACTCAATAACAGAAAAAAATTGAAGGAAACAAGAGTTGTGTTGACCAGTGTAATTCAATCATAAAGAAAATAGCAGGATAAACGAATACAAATATACATAGTATGTATGTACATACATGTGTTCATAAAATATTTAACGTCTATATTTTGCATAAATTAAATTTTGCGTGATTCCTAAGTATAAATTATTCTCGTCTTTTTATTATTATTACTTTGTTTTTTTTTTTTTTTTGCTATTTATGTTGTTGTGTCTGGCAGAAAATATTTTTTCGTAACTAAATAAAAAGTATCTAATGACAATCGTCAGAAAAAAGTTTTCTTTTCACATTAATAATCGTAATATCAGTAAAAGTAAAATATAAAAAATATTTCAATAAACATGTCATTTCGTTATAAGTAGTAACTCGAATATATCAAAAAAAAAACGCGATAGGAACTAAAAGAAAAAAACAATCTAAAAATAATAATTTCGGAATAATTTTGTAGTTGAGAAATTTTTTTAACCAACACGATAATCGTTTTTCGTTAGTTTGTCTGACTTAATAAAAATTATTACTTACAGCTTTTAATCTGAAAATTAAAAAAATATATATCTATATATACATACTAGCTGTGCCCGCCACTTCGTGGGCGTCCTCTAAATATTTTGCTCGATTTTGCTTTGAAAGTATTCCACACCAATTGTAAGACTCTTATTTGGCCCATTATTATAACTTACCTTTAGCTAAAGTTAGGATTTTGTTGGAGCGATAAGTAGTTTTTCGTTATAATAATGAGGATTATGTTCATTGCTATAACTTGTCCTTATAGTACGTGACAGTGTTGGGATCTGACAATGTTTAAATTGTACCATTCCAGTGATAAAATTGTACCAAATCTTGATGGTGATTTGTACCAACATTTGACATTTAGGAAATAAACAAGCAAAACATACATACAGTAGCGCGACATTAAAAGATGATAATCAAAACTTTAATACTAGGGTATTTTAAAGTTATGATAATTGACCTTGATTCATTGAGTTTCTATTCTGCGGATATTAGTCAACGAAAATCAAAGCGTATACAATTTTGTAAGATTAAGGTAAAGAAAATCTCGCAATTCCTAAAATAAATACAAAAATCCCAAAACTGGAATTTTTAAGCTTTGGCCCATAAAGTCTACTTTCATCAACTCAGCAATATTTCGGAATATCTTATTTTTCTGATCCCTTTGGTATTTCAGAACATGTCAAAATTTCGATGTAAACTAGATCATATTGAAGGATCACCATATTCTACAAGGATCATCACTTTTACACGAAATTTGGTTTAAAATATAAAATTTTTATTTATTCCTTAAGAATTTATTTTATTAAAAAAAAAAAAATTATGGCCCCTTCTTAGGCTAAAATACGCAAAAAGGCAATAATTATGAATTTTTTAAATTGGAAATCATCTAGTTGTCAACTCAGATAAGATATAATTTTAAAATCTTCCGACAATATCTTAAATTTTGCTCGCTATCTACGAAAAAACTTTAAAAAATGTACTAATACTAAATACATCTTTAAGACGATGTAAAATTTTTAGAAATCGAACAAAAAATTATGAAAAAATTTAAAGGTGTGAAGTTCTCAGTGAAGGATCCCCAGCTTTAAAACTTAAGCTCCAGATACTCCTCCGTTATATCCATGTCAAATTTTGAATTAATCGGACTAGCTCTTTACAGATGGCACTTTACATTGTGCAACGTTAGGAGCTGGCTACACTACAATTACCCATCAAGTGCTTAAAACGATTAATCCGATTAAGTATGCCTGGAGCTATTTGGAAGAACAATTAAAAAATCAACTAATTACCAAAAGGACCTTATGATTTCTCACTAGAAAGAATGAAAAAATATATCTGCCGAATAATGCCGAAAACTGATTAAGGCGATGCAAAAACGTAACTAAATTACCTATCACTTATACATAATAGGGTTAGCAGAGTAAATAATAAATATTCTGAACAAAAATCAAGTGTCAGTTCTAGATAGGATTGGAGAACTATGAAGTTGGATATGTAACAAAAAAATTATTAAATAAAAAAAATTATTAAATAAATTTGATATGAAATTGTAACAAAAAAGCATGAAGTGTACAAGTGTACCACTGTTGTGTCCATTGTACCAAATTTGGTACAATTGTACCACAAATCCCAACACTGGTACGTGATAGTTAAAAGTGGTTTTTAGCTTACTTTTAATAACGAAAAACTATTTATCGCTCTAACAAAATCCTAACTTTAGCTAAAGGCAAGTTATAATAATTGGCCTTACTCTTATAGTTCTTCAGTTATGGTTTATGTATAAATTTTCCTTAAAGGTACCCCTCCCTGGATAAAATTCTTTCGGGTGGTTAAATTTTAAGTGCTGATGTTGAATTTGAAGCACACCAAAACGTCAAGTTTTTTCTGCATTTAATTTGACATTTCTCAATTTCAGACTAACTCAATTTAAACCATGTTAAGATACGCAGTCGAGCAACAGGGGTAACAGTGGATGATTAATCTTCGAAGAAAAACATCTTCAGTGATGAGGTACATTTTCAATTCAGTGGATTCGTCAATAAGCAGAATAGCCGCATTTGGGCAAGAGTGATTGTCGAAAAACCAATGGACCCACAAAGAGTGACTGTTTGGTGCGGTTTATGGGCTGGCGGCATCATCGGGCCGTATGTTTTCCAAAATGAGGCCGGTGTTCGCTATCGTGAGATGATAACGAACTTTTTATGGCGCGAATTGGAAGATATGGATGGCTCTTTTGCGCGACAAATTCAATGGCCGTGTTATCTCACGTGGCGGCGATGTCAATTGGACGCTAAGATCATGTGATTTGACATCGTTGGACTTCTTTCTTTAGGGTTATTTGAAAGAAAAGGTGTACGTCGATAAACCAGCAACAATTCAAGATCTAAAGGATGAGATAATTTGGCGCACTAACGCCATAGAACCTCAATTATGCCTAAGCGTCATCGAAAATTTAGAGCATTGGATGGAGGTGTTATTTATTTCCATACATAATATACATAATTGAACCATACCAATATTATCAAAATAATTGAACCATACCAATATTATCAATTTAAAAAGAAATTACAATAATTTCCCAAATAATTTGTTTTCTATTGAAAATCGCCATCGGGCCCTTTAAAATGTAACCACCCTTTAAAATTTATAAAAAAAAATTCTTATAATTATTGTAAAGCTTTATAAAAGATGCTTAAAATATTTAAATAACGTTGTAATTCCACAAATAAAAAAATACTAAAAATATCCCAGTTTTGCACCGAAAATTTCAGTACCTTTAAACCGGAAATTGCGTTTTTTCACTGCTTCTTCTCCACTTGGAAATGAGTATCCTATATAGAAATCAGGATACTAAGGTACATCCTCACAAAATTTTGTTAAAATCCATCCAGTATTTTTTACGTGATGCGAACACAATTGAAAAGTAGACGGACAGACAGACAGACGGAAATGAGTTACTATTTTATTATATGTATAGATATAGATATCACATAGTCAATGTTGTAAAATTCCTATAGGTTTCAGATATTATTTCCAAACAAAGCTTATTATTAAAACAAAATTTAAAAGAATTAAAAATATTGAAAATAAAAATGGAAACAACACCTACTAAATAAATTTAAACTTCCACCTCAATATTAATTTAAAATAACATTTCCCCGCCATCTATAAATTAAAAATTATATACATTTATGAAATACTCATTCCTTTCACCTCTTTAATACGAGACAGAATTATAAACTCATAATCGTCTTAGGGGCACAAACCAACCAAACAAAAAAAAGGAACAAAACAACTTGTACTGCCAAACATTTCCAACTTCTAACCAGCCCCCACAAAATTATTTGACAAAAATAAAATAAAATTAAGCATGAGTTACTGTATGCAACAACATTATTTCTTTCTTGTGAATGTGTATCGTCTCTCTTAGTTTGTCTAACAGCATCTGTAGGAAAAATCTCCTTCAAATGTCCTTCAGGAGGTTATTTCCTTTCCTTTCAGTTTTTATTTATTTATTTTAATTTTTTTTATATTTTATTCTCATACTGTCTTTCTTTTCTTTTCTTTTTGTTTGTTTTTCTACAGTTTCAAAGTCATTCAGCATTATTCCTTTCGGTATAAAGTAAAGCAGTAACTGCAATTGCAACATTCATGTCCGTGACATGTTCAGTTTTAAATGAAACAAAAATTAAATTTTAGCTGGAGTAAATTCATGGTTGAAATTATTTTTAACAGTTTTTTTATGCGTTGCTTCTTCGAAATATGTCTTGGGGCACAAATATAAAGGCAACAAAAAAAATATGAAATTATGACAAAAATAAGACGTTTTTTGGTGAAACGACAACTAAAAAAAATTTTAAACCTTTAAAATCCTATGCTACCACCTTAACAAAATATTTTTTTTTTTAATTAAAAAGGGTACGTTTAAAAAAACTTTTCTAACGCAGAATAAATATTATATGTGGAAGTTATGGATTTAGGGAGACATTACATTACACTACATTTTGTCTTGATGCGGCCCATAGTTCTAATACTTTAAGGCCCATTATTATAACTTGCCTTTAGCTAAAGTTAGGATTTTGATAGAGCGATAAATAGTTCCTCGTTATTAAAAGTAGGCTAAAAACCACTTTTAACTATCACGTACTATAAGGACAAGTTATAGCAATGACCATTAACCTCATTATTATAGCGAAAAACTACTTATCCCTCCAACAAAATCCTAACTTTAGCTAAAGGCAAGTTATAATAATGGGCCTAACTCTTTCAGTCACAAAATTTAAAATCTAAAAACACATTGTACAGGATTTAAAAAAAACAAAAATAACGTTAATTGTTTATCGTTTTATCATTTAATTCAAAAAAATATATTTAAAGTAAAAATCTTTATTGACTGGATGGAACATAATAAATCCCAGTGTAATTTTCTATCTACAGATGACATTTAAAGTCAAGCTTAAGTTCGTTTTATTCTCTCTAAGAAAGAATAATTAAATTTACAAATTAGGTGATTAATATTAAAGCAAAATTGAAAAAATTCAATTTTAGACACCAACAGAATGGAATGCATTTTCTAAAAAGCTATATACGTCCGTCTTCAGCACTCTTCGTATCTATCTACTTAGGGTATTGTTTAGTTTTAAGCATCATCTATTTCACCAACCAAACTCAGATAAAGGAATACGAGAAAACTGTATTCAATCATCAATCGTCTGTTATTGAGAACGAAGTCTACCACTAACTTAAGCTACCCACTTGTTTAATATTTTTAATTTAATATTTACCACCTTATATATTTGTTGTTGCTTCAGCCAACCTTCGGTTAGCAATGAAAGCAACTTTTTGTTTATTTGTTTTTCTCCCAACATTCGTTTTTAGTTAACCTAAGTTTTTAAACCACTGTGCAACGTATGTCTTAAAATCAAATTTTTATTTTATTTTTAGGTTAAATTGTTTTGTTTCATCTATAGACGTAAATTTAATTTTCCCGAAAATTTAAAAACAACTAAAAATCAAAAGTCATTCGGAAATAAAAAATAAATAAAAAAGAAAAAAAATTAAATTAAAAATTAAAAAATTAAATCTTATTTTAGGTTGAAACATTTTCATGTTTCAACAAAAGTGTTTTAGAGTGTGCCTAAGGCTGATTTCAGAGTGCGCGCTACAAGCGAAGCGAAGCTAGTATCGATAATAGTTAGTTCTATACCAATGCTACAAGATGTCAAAGTGACTAATTGAGTAAAACGATTTTTTTTTGTTTATAATAATTTTGAGTGTTTTGTAATGGATTCAGACAATGATTCTTTCCATTAATACTTTTAATGCATTTTTTGTAAAGCAGAAAGGAATACATCGAATAAATTGAAGACGATCAGAAAATATTGAGTTCCACAATTTGTACAGTGAACTGAGGAATTATCCTAGAAAATTTTTTAATCGTGCAAGAATGTCAATAGGCATTTTCTTTTATATTTTAAATTTCTTTTTCTCAAACAAAATACCAAAAACCGTATTTAGAATGCATGCATACACGCGAAAAAAGTTCTTAAAACATAATAAAATATCTGGAGTGGCCTACACTCACCTTTACCATACCCAATGGAAACAGATATTTTTATGGATATATTACATAAAGAATATAAGTTCAAAGTATATTCGAATCGAAAAATTAATTGTTTTCGGTTTGGGGTGTTAAGTAAACCGATTATGCCCAAAATTGTATACAGCTCTTCTTCTCCATAAATCTAATTTGGGAGTAAGTAAACTATCCCTTGCGCCTTCCCGATTATGCCTAAATTTCATAGTGCTCTTCCTCTTCGTACACCAAAGGCACGTACTGCATTTCTTTTTAATATGTCATACGGTATGACCTATAGAGCGTTTACAAAATTTGGGAGTAACTAAACTACCCCTTGCCCCTTCCCGATTACGCCCAAAATATATACAGCTCTTTATCTCCATATACCAAAGGCACATACTGAATTAATATCTCATACGGTATGACCTTTAGAGCGTTCACCAAATCTGGGAGTAAGTAAACTACCCCTTGCCCCCTCCCGATTATGCCCAAAAACTATACAGCTCTTCATCTCCATATACTTAAGGCACGTACTAAATTTCATTTTGATATTTTAAACATCATTGTGAAAATAGTCAAAATGGATTCAGGAGATCTAAAAACGTATAAATCCATCGAAATCCCGACCTCGATTTTTTCACGATTACTATACTTTACCTTATACTATGTATGGTAAAGTAAAAACAAACAAACAAACAAAGAGAAGAAGCTACAACGCGCTGAAAACCATTACACAACCTACTTTATAGCACGAAATCGCATCAAGCTTAGCTCTCTCTCACTATGACATCTTTTGAGCGAACGCATAAGAAAAACACATGCAGTGGTTTATAGCGTGTTATATTATAGCCTGTTGTATTATAGCTTCGCTTGTAGCGCTCACTCTGTCATCAGCCTAAAACGAATTGTGCGATGTTTCTGGCCCAACACAATATCAAAGATAAAACTTCACCGTACAACAAACCAAATTCCAGAGCATGAAGACATCAACAGAAGAAAATATGGTTGGCCATACATTAAGTTCGACAAAGTCCATAACTAAGACATCACTGAAATGTAACCCGCAAGGCAACTGTCGTAGAAGTCGGCCGATATATATGTACATGACTATCCAAAGTAGTGAAGGAACTAGAAGTAGCCAGATTTAGTAGGTACGAGGCAACAAGAACTGCCCTAAATAGAATTCGTTGGAAATCTTTAAGCGAGTCCTTTTGCTCCATAGATGGAGAATAGCGCAACATCATCAACAACAGTAGTTTTTTTTTTTTGAGCCACCCTGTATATTTATATTTCAAGTATTAACTTTTTTTAATGGTTTATATTATACAAACAAAAATTATTGCCTAAATAAGTCTCGTATTTTACTATAGCCAAGCCTTTTAATATCCTTAATTGGGGCTTATATTTATACAAATATTATCCGTAATTGTTTAAATGAATCTCAATTACGCTTGTAACACTTGACCAAAAGTGCAATGTTTTACTGTTAAAATGACACTAACCGCAGCAGCAGCTTGACACATAAAAAGTGGCGTTCTTGTCGTCTCAAGTACCAGTGGCGGCAGCAATCGTTTTTAGCTGCAGTAAAATAAAAAAATTAAAAAAAAGTATCTATCTACTTCTAGTACAGGTATATATACAAATGCACAGGACTTCTTTTGTGTCTGTCATCCTGAATAGAAGCAGAAAGCTTTAACGTAGCCAGGCATACCAATGCGTGACTGCCGATGTTTTGGACTCAAATGTCATTGAGTTTTGTTTTTTTTTTTTCTTAACTATATTTTTGGCCATATAATGGCAATATTAAATAATAACAAGACAACATTTATTTTGAATACAAGTACTTGTACTTTGATATTTTACTGTTTATGAGTTGACTTTATTTTTATGGCAATTGCATGACAGTCGCAAACCACTAACTTAAAAACAAATGTCAGAATCCAGCTAGAGATACAAAGGTAAAATTGCATAAACAACATCGAAATCGACATTTGTAATAAAATGTGACTGCTCGGCTAAAACATAAAAATCCAAATTAATGCAAACTTTCAAACCTACACACAAACTCATACACACTCACACTGGTATCCTTGTCTTTTCGCAACCTCTCTTCATACATTTATTTATTCATGTTTTTATTTTTATTTTATTTTATTTTTTTTATTTCATTTACAACATGTTTAAATTTATATTAAAATTGTGTATTTTCTTGGCAAGAAAACTGCAACAAAATATCCAAAACAACAAAAGGTAACAAACCGAAAAAAATGCACAAAATTACTACACTTTCTCACCTCTACCTCGTTTTCAGTCATAAACAAATGACTCGTTCTTTTCTAACCATTTCTTCCAAAAAAAAAAAACAAAAACAAAAATAAATAAGAAAACAAATTTTAAGCAAAAAGTCGTAAAAGTGCTCAACGTTGTTATCGTTGTCAGCTTTAAACAGCGTCAACAGGATAATGGCTTATCCTTTAGAGCGTGTTGTTACTAATGTGTTTGTATGGGTGCGAGTGTATATGTGTGTGTGTGTGTGTGAACGTTTAAGTATAAATACCTTGTTACTTTTCATTATTTTACTTTACATTTTGGAAATAGAACTAACTGCATGGTTACGTAGTACATTTTACACATGACGTAGTCAGTTTTTGTTATTGTCAATAATTTTTTTCTTTAATGAATAAAATAGTATTAAACAAATGCACAGTGGGCTTTATAATTTGAATTTTTTTTTACGAATTCAAAAATGATTTAAAACCATGTACATATAGTGATAACTAGCTGTGCCCACACACGTTGTGTGCGTCCTAACAATATTTTATTCCATTTTGCTTTGAAAGTAATCCACGTCAAATTTTAAGACTCTTACGTAATAACTTTATATAAAGGTACCCATCCCTGGATTAAATTCGAAAATTTATATAAAATTCGAAAATTCTAAAAATTATTGTAAAGCTCTTTAAAAGAAAGACCGGAAATTAGTTACTCATTATTTGAAAACAGTGCCATCTGTTGCGCAACATTGCTTAAAATATATTGCTTTCAAAAATAAAAGAGTATGCAGTACTTTCACTGCTTCTTCTCCACTTTCTCTTGAAAATAAGACATTTTAGCTGGAAAAAAGTATCCTACATTAGCATTAGGGTACTAAAGTACCTCCTCACAAAATTTTGTTAAAATCCATCCAGCAGTTTTTAAGTGATGGGAACACCAAAAAAAAAAGGCAGACAGACAGATGAGCTACTATTTTATTATGTGTATAGATAGACTGAAATGCAGGCGATAAAATAAGAATATCTGGATTATAAAAACGTTTATAGCAAATCTTATACAATTGCCGATGCAGACGATAATAATTGTTCACTTTGCATGGGAGGTACTACGCCCACTATCCCAATCCAGTCTTTGTACCGTCAGACCAGGTATATTAATATGAGGGATCAAGACTCTACATAGTGTAGTTCTCTAGGTATGCGATAAAAATTTCTTAATTTATATGAAAGCTGCCACGCCCACTGTTCCAATAAAACCACATTAATACCAGGGTTTCTTATACTTAATTTCAAGAGTCTACCTAGAGAACAGTAATCTATAGGAAGACCATAAAAATGTTTCACTTTGTATGAGAGGTTCTACACCCACTATTCCAATCTAGTCAGGTTTTGCTAAACTATGGGAATTAATATGGCGGTTACTTGTGCAATATTTCCGGACTCTACCTATTATAGTTCGCTAGGTACACTACAAGAATTGTTCATTTTGTATAGCGCATTATATAGTCAATATATGACATCAGAAATATATATTATTGAAAATCCTAATACAAAATAAAACTGAATGATTTCTTAGTTGGTTTAATTTTAAAATTAATTTTTATTTGCACCTCCCTGTATGTAGGTATAAAGGGTGATCCATTTCGAGGTACTTTTTTCAATAGCCTCTTTTGGCAGATCACGTGTGAGCCGTGTCATGCTGTCATGTTATTTTTTTTTAGTATTGTTTGGCATTTCATAATGGAAAGACTTACGCCTGAATTGCTTCGCTCTATGGACTCTTAGAAGTTCCAAGAATATCGGACGTTTTAGAGGCAATTTTTGTTTAGCGATGAGGCCCTTTTCTGGCTCAATGGGTATGTAAACAAACAAAATTGCCGGATTTTTGGACGAAGAGCAACCTGAAGAGTTTCAGGAGCTGCCACTTCATCCAGAAAAAAAACGGTTTGGTGCGTCGGTCATCGGTCATCTGTCCATATTTATTTAAAAATTATGCCGGTGCGAACGTAACCGTCAATGGTGACGTTATCTTGTCATGATAACCGACTATTTGATGCCTGAAATTAAAGCTCGTAATCTCGGCGACATTTGGTTTCAGCAAGACGGCGTCACTTCCCACACATCGCATCAATCAATGGATTTATTGAGAGAACATTTCGGTGAACACATAATTGCACTTTTGGGCCGGTCGATTGGCCAACAAGATTGTGTGATATCACACCTTTAGACTTTTTCCTATGGGGATATTTAAAGTCTAAAGTTTATGCGGACAAACTCGCTTCGATTCAGGCCTTGGAGAAAAACATCACGCGTGTCATTCGTCAGTTATCAGTCGAAATGCTCGAACGAGTCATCATTAGAACATTAGACTCGACGGATGGACCATCTGCGACGTAGCAACGGCCAACAATTGATAGACATAATCTTCAAAAAATAAATGCCAAAGAATGTTCTTTCAAATGATAATAAACATTCTGCATTAAATTTGAATTTTCTGTGTTTTTTTTCTTTAAAAAAGTAGGGAACCTCGAAATAGATCACCCCTTACTATGTCGTTGTGCTCTACCCTAGTATACCAAATTTAAGCTGTCTAGCTATAGTCAAAGAATTACTTTTATGAGTATATGAGGTGTAATACGCACATCTAAAACACAGGCATTTTAGGCAATGTTGAGATTGCTTTGTGTATGAAGAGTGCTGCAATTTGGCAGAGCTTTGAGCCGAACATTGGTCATAAGAGCATTCTGGACTTAGTTTCAAAGGGAAGCTCAAGTGCCGATGGACTGCATCAGACATTCATTGCGAAAGGCGTTATACAGAAAGAGTGTATTGAGAACGACATTAGCATTTTTACTGATGGTTCTTTTATGGACGGTAGGGCAGGAGCAAGTGTATACTTAGCTAAGCTGAACTTGTCCTGTAGCCTACATTTGGGGGAGTATGTCTCCGTTTACCAGGCAGAATTGATTAGGTTGCTGCATGCGTTAGATCACCTGCTGGCATGCCGGTTGAATGGAAGAAAGGTTCTCATTGCACTTGACAAATTTCACGGATGTGCCTCGGTTAATGAGGTAAAATTGATGTGGGTTAAGGGACACGCCAGTTTTTACTAAAGAGAAAGTTAAGAGTAGTAAATCGGCGAATGGGTTCGTTTTGTATATATAGGCATAGCGCACTATTGTGAGCCTAGAAAATCTGTTAAAGTTGTGTAGAAGTGTTCTTTTAAAACACTGTCTCCGTTCACACTGGCAACTTTTAACCACTGTAACATCATTCAGACTAGATAGGTAGAAAGTAAAAAAGAAATTTCGGCAGAAAGATGGCAAATTCACCAACGGACATGGCAGTAGTAACAAAATATACATATGTATGTATAACCACACAAACTAGCACAGCTTACTACTGGTGCAAACCAAACTTGTTACTTTCCCACTCCTGGGCGTTTAACACTTATCAACCTACTACAGGTCTCTGTCAAAAAGCTGACTCGGCTCTTGTTTTTGTCGCCATATTTTTACTTTTTGCTTTTATTTTATTTTTTTTTTTTGTTATTAAATTTTGTGTTCTTCTGTTTTTGTATACGAAATCGTTCGTTGAACTTTGCTGAAGGTTCTACTTCTAATTCTTTTTTTTTTTTAGTTGTATCTTTATTTTGTCTACTTTTTATTTTGTGGCAAATATTCACACAAAAAACGTGCTAAGATGTACAAAATTGAAAAAGGAACCACATGTTGTTGGATTCAAATTTTTTTTTTTTTTTTTTTTTTTTTTTTGTTCTGTCCTTGTTTGTTCTGCTCAATGGCTTCTTAAAGGTTTTCTTTTATTTTGCTTCTAATATGATATGCATCTTTAAAGTGGATTTAAGTATTTATGCCATAATGAATTAGTTGGAAACACACACAAAAATAAGATAATAAAAATGTTCTAAAATAATTTCTGTAACAAGGTCTTTGTATCATTTTATTTGTAAACGAAATCGTACTTCTTTCTTAATCCCTAATATTACTTGAATGTTTTAGGTTTCTATAAATTTTCTTAAAACAATTTAAGCAGAATCTGTGCAGAAAAAAATTCTTAGACGTTACAATATTGACTAATATTTTATTATATTTTATTATATATCACTGAACTGTTAGATGGTATAAATATATAAGATGGTTTATTTGAAAGTGGTATAAGTCCATTTTTTCATATATTGAATATAGTGGAGATGCTTTTTGCACTATACACCTTTTAAATTTTATTATGAAATAATTACTAAAATTATTTGAAATAATTACTAAAATTATTAGTTCCACATGGACTTATACCATTTCAAGAAGAACATATTAGAAGAAATAAAATCAGGAGCAAAGTTTATATTTTTATAGACATACCGAAAACACCAGGACTATTTCTGTACATGAAATATTGTTTGAAAATTTTGTTACTGGTGCAGTTAGTAATCGAAATGGAATATAAAACAGAAATTTTTAGAATTTTTGTCTACATTGTCTAGTTTCCATTAGAAAATAGAGAAAAAGTTGTGATAGTACGCAATTTTACCGATTTAAAGGAAATGCAAACAAGGTAGCACCTTTTATTTTTGTCAGCGGGATATTTTAAACGCTATTTACAGAACTTAGAATTTTCTCCAGGGATGGGTACCTCTATATAAAGAAACTACATAAACCTTAACTGAAGCACTATAAAAGTAAGAGTCTTAAAATTTGGTGTGAATTACTTTCAAAGCATAATCGAAACAAACAATGTTAGGATGCCTACGACGTGGCGGGCACAGCTAGTAAGGTAATAAGCTTATCATATCGTTGGATTTCTTTTTTGTTATGCTCTTTTAAGTTTTATAAAGTGGTAACATATTAATTTTGCTGATATTTTTGGGTCTTCCCTTCTTTTTAACCGACTTCAAAAAAAGAAGGAGGTTATCAATTCGTCTGAATGTTGCTTTTTTATGTTTGTGCCCGCATAACTCAGTCATTTCTGAACCGATTTTAAAAATTTTTTCTTTATTAGAAAGGAAATGTTTACAGATTGGTTCCATTTTAAAAGAAGTTCAGAATTTTGAAAATTAAAGGGTGTCCCCATACAACATACGTGTTTTTTACGTGTATTATGAACCGTAAAGGGCACCCTTTTAAAATTTAAAAAAAACTGCTTATTACTATACCTGCCAATAACAGAAATTAATAAAAAAATAAACTTAAAAATTAAAGGGTGTCCCCATATGTGACGTCAATTTAAATATATGAACCATTTGAACCATTGTAGACAATCACTTAAAAATTGGACATAATGTCCAATATTTATAATCAGAAATTAAAGATTTATAATTAGAAGTTAAAGGGTGTCCCAATAGTTGATGTAATTTGATGTATATTGCAAAACTTTTGAACCGTAACAGAGAGACGGTTGAAATTTACAAAGAACCTGTATATCTAAGTCCTTTATAACATCAAGTATATAATTTAAATTTGGAAACTAAAGGGTGTCCCCGTAATTGATATAATTTTACCTATCTAGCCCTATCTTTTGAACCGTTATAGACAAACACTTGAAAATTAGACAGAATCTCCACTACTATGTCCCGTATAATAACATTTATAAATATTTAAAATTTTAAAGGGTGTCTCAATAAATTATGTAAATTGATGTATGTGGCCAAACTTTTGAACCGTTTTAGACACACATTTGAAATTTACAAAGAATCTGTCCTTTAAAATAAGTGTTTAATTTAAAATTGCACATTAAAGGGTTTCCCCCAGGTGATATTGTTTAAGCTATATGGCCATATCTTTGGAACCGTTACTTTTTATTACTGTGTCAGTAATAATAAGTGTAAAAAAATAAAGGGTGTCCTCATATCTGACGTAATTTGTCGTATGTGGCTTTATCTGCTTAACCGTTCCGGATAGACATTTGAATGTACAGAATGTATATTACTATGTTCGTTAGAGCAACAAGTATAAAAGTATTTGATTTGAGAACTATTTCTTACAGATTACTTCCTTTTAAATTTTTAGTTTAGAATTGATACACATATATTTGTTTTGTAGTCGGTTTTTTTTTGCAAGAATTATTAAAAAAAAAAAAATCTGGAGTGGCCTACACTCAATTTTACCATATCCAATGGAAACAGATTTTTTTATGGATTTATTACATAAGGAATATAAGTTCAAAGTATATTCGAATCGAAAAATTAATTATTTTTGCCCCTCGCGATTATGCCAAAAATTAACACAGCTCTTCATCTCCATATAGCAAAGGCGCATACATTCGATATGTCATACGGCATGACCTGCAGAGCGATTACAAAATTTGGGGTATAGAAACTACCCCTTGCCCCCTCCCGATTATGCCCAAAAACTATACAGCTCTTCATCTCCATATACCAAAGGCATATACTAAATTTCATTTTGTCAAACGTTATGACCTGTACAAACTCCACAAAAATAGTGGCATACACACAATTACCGTTAACTTAGTTTTTTTTAAAAGTTGACTTATACAACTTAAAAAGAATAGCTCATATTTTCGACGTAAGTTCTCAAATTTTGAGAGTTCTTTATTTGGTTATTCAATTGGGTCTAGTTTTCGAGATATTGCAGTATTCATAGGCATAACTAGTTAGTTATTTTACAAAATAACATTTAAATGCCTATAATTTTCGAACCTGCTTAGTAAGTAATTTCAGAAATATCGTGGCGAAAAATAATTTTCCTCTAAAATTTTAACATTATGTCCCACATAGTAGCATTTCCTTTCAAGCGCTTATTTCAGCGCAGTGTAGATGTCTTAAGTTTATACCGTATTAAGGTCGTAGCTCGTCGTAACTCCTCGTAAATTTCACATTCTTTTATCTCTGCCATACTGTTGTGCTTTTTAGTATGCACTACATAAACATCCTTGTTTTTTGTAAAGTTGGCATTTTTAGTCATACAAAATTGCATTTAATTAGGCAACATATATGTACGAGTATGTGCATACTATTAAGAGCTTTTTTATAGCAGGCCAAGAATGTACTGAATACAAAAGCTCTATTATTTTGCTGGGTAGTTAATTTTACTCAGGGCTCACTTCTGCAATCTTTCTTAGCATAAAATATTTAACTTTTAGACTCTCATGATTATACTGATAGAAAAATTCATCGTCTTATTAATGACGCCATATCATTGACGAAGGACATCAAAGAATTTTGTCATATTGTAAGGTCATCTCTGTTATGATTGTAATGTCATCAAATCAATGCCATATATTATGTATTTTATTAACAGGTAAAATAATAATGCAAGAAAAAAGTAAACAGCAAACATTAGCGGATTTCAGCGTGCGATGCAAATGGTCATGCAAAAGTGCAAGTGCACTTTTTTTGTGAAATCCAACAACAAAATACCTAATGTTTTTGTTAATTTTGAATGATGTAACGCATTTGCACTTTCGCAAGACCATTAGCATCAAACACTAAATACCGCTAGTGATCTAATATTTCTATTATTATTTTTATTTTAATTTCATTAGACCAATTTACAATCTTGTGCAAATGGACTTGCATCGTAACATTTGCAAAATTGTATAGGATATTCTTACTATACACTAACAAAATATACCCAAATGCACATGATACACTTTTGGAAGTATGCAACACCTTATTTTGTATTTACTAGGCACAAGGTAGATTTATCTTACTAGGTAGTGGAGTTTCTACAATAAATACAACAATACAAGAACAACATGGAATTTTATTGTTGCTTTGTAGTTCGAAATGTCAAAAAACATGTAAGAAAATTATGTATTTAAATGCTTTCTCACTTGTACACTATAAAATTTCTAAACACATACAATTTTTGACATGTCGAATTACTAGATGAGCTGGGTGGACAACACTCCCTAGTAAGATAAATCTACCTTGGCTAAGTATTTATTTGCAAGCTGACAGCGGACAAAATAAAATTTAATTTAATTATGGAAATTAAAATTTACAAAAATTATATTTATGTATGTATGTATGTCCCCCCGGGGGTTACAATTGTCGTTGCAGTAGATTCTCAAATGCCTTTATGCAGTTCACTCTGGGAAAATAGGGGCACCAGACGCTAGAGTTACTAGAACCTAAATCTGTAAGAAAAGGTCTGTTGTTTTAAAGCACGGGTCCTCTTCGAGACCAGACCAGTGCCCAAAAGACTGGTACCACGGAAATCGGTAGCCCCACAGAGATTCTATCCTCGCTATGCTCGGTTGTCGATTTATGTAGGTATGGTGCACGGTCGATCACTTTGTTGCACTCTCAACAGACGGAGTTTGGATAGTCTCCAAACCCCTAAGCAAGAGGCATGCCTTTAGGGTTGCCATATTATATAAATTGCTCTCATTCTGGCTGTATCACACATAAATTGCGATACTGGCGGCAACGTCATATCGTGGAGTGTTAATATACAAAGCAATGGGGGCGCTATTTACGCTCTAATTTCACTCGGTGGAAAGACCACAGTTGGATTAGGCCTAACCGGCAAGTGCCCACGTTAATCTTGTTCTGTATGTATGTATATGTAAATCGAAGATTAAAAAAATGTTAAAAGCATAAAAGTGGAGATAAGAATTTAAAATGGACCCATCTGATATATATTACTGAACAGTCTGGCTGTCGAAATTTAATTCAATTGGAAGAGGCAGCTGCATCTTTATCGCGGGCAATCTGCTAATTCCATGACCTTTTGTAGTTCTAGCGTAGTAATTTTTAATGGCACAATGATCCCGTTTAGTGTCAATTAATTTTGTCGAGGTCTGCGCAAGCTTCGCCTGTTACCAGGGCAATTTGATACTTCCCCATGACTTTTTCTATTTCTAGTTCAGTAATTTCCAATGCTGCTCCGTTTTCGTTAACTATTATGCTGTATTACGAGGGCAGTTTGACAATTTTTACACGCATCTCTGTTCTGTTGAGGCCATGGTTCACTATCTCATACTCAGTCGTACGATCTGTCAAAAATAAAATGTGTGCTAAAAAGTATGATATTGTGGATTAGAAATGTATGTGTGACAGACTATTTGACAGGTATTACGATTTGATAATTAAATTAATAAAATCATTTTTTCCCATGCGATCAGAGTTGCAAAAAGAGTTGTAGGTGTGGCACCTACAACGCCATATTCAAACGATTTTTTTGAGTAGGAAAGTATTCTGTCTGATTTTTTTGTGATTAAATCATACGATTGTGAAGACAGATTTTTATTTAATGATAAGAAAGATAAAAATTGAATAAAACATTAAGTAATAATTTTAGTTAATTTAACTTGTTTTTAATCATATTTACACTGTATGAAATGACGAAAAAATAGTCATACTGAAGAAATTTCTTCAATATAAGGAATTTAATAAAATAATTTTTTTACGAAAATCATCTGTAGATTTGACATCAGTAAAAAATTAGTTGAAGCAAAGACTATAAATATATAAAGATGTTGCACTGCAATACATTTTACTGCCAGTGCCAAATTTATCGTTGGACGTACTGCTACTTCCAAGAATTCTTGGCTACTTCCGCTTTGAGATTAAAATTACAAAGAAACACTATAATGTATGTATGTATTAATCATTTTTGGGATTTAGGAATGTTTAAATTGTACCACCCCAATGATAAAATTGTACCAAATCAGCCTTAATTATTGCTAAATAAAATTAACATACAAATAAAATAAAATAAAATAAACATACAACAGCTCGACATTAAAATAGGTCACGCCAAACCTTTTATGCTGGCATATCTCAAAGTAATTAAAATCGACCTTGTTTTCCAGTCACCAGATCTTAATCCGAAAGTATGCCTGGAGTTATTTGGAAGAATAATTAAAGAGTCATCTAATTACTAACGAAGAAAACATATATCAGCCGGAAACTGATTGAAGCGATGCATAAACGTTTAAATGCTGTTCAGCAAAAAGGACTACCAAAGTAAATAATAAAAATCCTGACATAAATGAAGAAGGTTGCAATTTAGTTAGTTTTAAACAGAACTATGAAGTTAGAATTGTTTATTATTGAAGGACAAATTAAAAAAAAATGATTAAATAAATTTTGTATGAAATTGCACCAAAAAGGCATGAAGTGTACCACTAATGTGTCGATTGTACCAAATTTGGTACAATTGTATCGAAAATCCCAACACTGGTATTAATGTGAATTGCTTTTCCTCTCTTTAATTCTCTCAGTTAAAAGTTTTTTATTTTATTTCGAAACCTTCAAAGTCATTACTTTTCTTCTTAAATAAAGAAACTTTCTTACAAACAAATAAAGTTTATGTCAAAACCGATTTGTCAGTTTGATAACAATTTCCCTTTTAGCATAAACAAGCTTCTGCTTTCAGCCACTCAATTGCGAAAATGTGCTTAATAAAACCCTTTTATTATTTTAAATTGCATAAAATTGGTGTGAAGTAAGTTGGTCATAAGTCTTCGTCTAATAACAAGCCACTCACTAAGCAAGCAAGTGTTTTTTAAATGCACCGTTGTTTCAACAAATTTATCGCACACACTTAATAGGTGCAACGCTGTTCTTTGCAAACAAAAGTTCAATAAACCTTACCAAATTTTATCAATATTCCTTTCAGGACCTCCTAAAAACAATAACAAAGAAATGTGTTATTTTTTACACAAAACAAAAACGAAAAAAAAATAAGCAAACAACAATTTATCCTGCACACAAAACGTTTAAGACACATTTCCAAATTCAAAGAAACAGGACGAAATAACAACTGTTTTTAGTTTTGGCTTTTTTTCGCCTTCATCATTCATCCTAAATTATTTGGTTTAATCGTGTTCATTATAGTAGGTTGGTTCTTAACCCTACATCATGCTACCATACCTACCATACTTTCCACTCAAATATATTAGTAAAAATAATACACGCAGTGTGAAACAAGGCTGAGAACAGACGTTCATTGTCCTTTTCGGTTTTTATTATTTATTTATCATTTTTGTTTTTTGTTTTTGGCGTTTGAATTAAGTGCTTGTTCAAGTTAAAATGGCCCAAAACATGAAAAGATAGAAGGTTTGATACTTAAATAAATAAAACTTATAGCCGCTACACTGAGAATATGATAATACGTCAACGTCACCGCCATCATCATCACTACTTATTACTGGCGGCGGGCGGGTGGCTAATGAATTGTTAAATGTGCATTTTTATTTGTAATCGTATGTTGAAATTCAAACAAACAGACGTCGTATGACTGTGTAGCCGCCAACAAAACTAACAGTTTACAAAAGGACATTGACACCCAAATAATATAAAAAATATAATAAATGTTCTTATTTTCAAAAAGAAACAAACGTAAAATACTGTTTCACAAAATACCAAGAAGCCTTATAAAATATCAGGGTATAAGGAGCAGAAGTATGAAAATACATTGATAAGTATCCTTAAGGTTAAAAGGTAAAATTCATATAGTTATTTTACTATAAATTTATTTTTCAAACTAGTTGTCTTTCCGAATTGTTAAAAACTATTTATTTCAAATAATTTATAAAAATTATTTTTTTAAACATTAAATAGCAGTTTGTAGGCTGAATATGTGAGCGCACAAATAGAAAGGGACTTAAGGGTAAAAAAAAAATAAATTTTACAAGAGAGCTGTTTAAGGCTTACCCTATTTTTCAACGTTTTATAGTGTAAATTGTGTTAAAATACCTTTTATGACTTCGAAAATACATTACGAGAACAGTGACATTAACTGAGGGAACCAAGCCTTACTGTATAAAATAAAATGTCGTCCACATTCCTAAGGGTACTATGCTCGTAAAGGCCATGATTCACTATAATACTCAGTCGTACGTTTTGTCAAAAATTGCATATGTGCTCAAGAAGTATGATAGTGTGGATTAAAAGTGTATGTGTGTGACAGACCTTTTGACGGATCTGTACGATTTGATAATATTTCGAAAAAATTCCTAAAATAGTATTTTTCCATGCGATCAGAGTTGCAAAATCTACTTTTGTATGATAGTGTGGCATCTACATCGCCATTTTGCAACGATACGATTTTTTGAGTATGAAAGAATTCTGTCAGAATTTTTTTATAATTGAATCGTACGATTGTGTAGGATAGTAAATCCTGGCCAAGGCGAATTCACACCAGGTGGAGGTGATAGCCCAGCTGATTGTTTTTGATCTCGTTTTTTTGTTTTTTGCTAATGTCTTGTCAAAAATACATTGTTTCATATCTGCTAATCTAATGTCAAAGTTATTGTTTTGTTGTAGTTGTTGCTCTACTGCTCACACCTGGTATGAAATCGCCTTGATCCTGCCCTTAAAGGGCGGTTTACATTATACTACAAGTAATACGACATATCAAATTTTTGTGTAGAAGAGTACAAGTAATGGGTGATTTTTTTGAGGTTAGGATTTTCATGCATTAGTATTTGACAGATCACGTGAGATTTCAGACATGGTGCCAAAGAGAAAGATGCTCAGTATGCTTTGACATTTCATCATGAATAGACTTACTAACGAGCAACGCTTGCAAATCATTGAATTTTATTACCAAAATCAGTGTTCGGTTCGAAATGTTCAAATGTGACAAATTTTGTTCAGCGATGAGGCTCATTTCTGGTTGAATGGCTACGTAAATAAGCAAAATTGCCGCATTTGGAGTGAAGAGCAACCAGAAGCCGTTCAAGAACTGCCCATGCATCCCGAAAAATGCACTGTTTGGTGTGGTTTGTACGCTGGTGGAATCATTGGACCGTATTTTTTCAAAGATGCTGTTGGACGCAACGTTACGGTGAATGGCGATCGCTATCGTTCGATGCTAACAAACTTTTTGTTGCCAAAAATGGAACAACTGAACTTGGTTGACATGTGGTTTCAACAAGATGGCGCTACATGCCACACAGCTTGCGATTCTATGGCCATTTTGAGGGAAAACTTCGGAGAACAATTCATCTCAAGAAATGGACCGGTAAGTTGGCCACCAAGATCATGCGATTTGACGCCTTTAGACTATTTTTTGTGGGGCTACGTCAAGTCTAAAGTCTACAGAAATAAGCCAGCAACTATTCCAGCTTTGGAAGACAACATTTCCGAAGAAATTCGGGCTATTCCGGCCGAAATGCTCGAAAAAGTTGCCCAAAATTGGACTTTCCGAATGGACCACCTAAGACGCAGCCGCGGTCAACATTTAAATGAAATTATCTTCAAAAAGTAAATGTCATGGACCAATCTAACGTTTCAAATAAAGAACCGATGAGATTTTGCAAATTTTATGCGTTTTTTTTAAAAAAAAAGTTCTCAAGCTCTTAAAAAATCACTCGTTAGTATCGTCTAAACATAATATGTAATGAAACTGTCCTATATTGAGAGAAAATACGAATGGATATTTGACAGTCTTACGGCTCTCTTTATGTTTTGAAATTTTTCAAAAACTATTCTACTTCATTAGATCAGGGTTGCGTGTTTCTTATTAATGCTAACTTTCCAAAGGCGAAACTCGTCAAAATAGCAGAAAACCGCTGAATATAGTGCAAAATAGATCCAGTTGGCATCACAAATAAGTTTGTAAACAATAAAAAACTTTTGGCAAAAGAACGTGAATTTTTTTTAATTTTGTTTTAGTTGTTTGTTTCCATTTTTTTTTTTATTATGGCAATGGCTAGTACAACACCAAGAACCTTTTCCTTGTTACTTTTTTTAAATTTGGCATATTTTTCAGAAGTACGCGTACTATTTATTTGTTTTCACTTTTTTTATTGCTTTAACAACAGCTGTTTCAATTTTACTTCATTTTATTCAACACCAATGGTGTAAACGTAAGAAAAAACCATACGATTTTTAATCTCTATTTTTTCATACGGATTGATTTCATTTTATTTCCTCTTAGATTTTACGTACGTAAAGTCTTACTGTCTAAACTGCCCTTAAATAAGAAAATATTTGTGTACATGTAATTTTGCATTTCTCTCGAACTTATTAATTTTTTGGACTATAGAACATATATCTGTACTGCTTCCTCTATTGCTTATCAACTATAATGTTAAAAATTAATCAACCTTGACTACTCAAACTTGATGAATACACAGCTGATTCAATCAAACTTGATGCATAAACAGATTTATTACTTTAAAAAAATAATATTTGGAATTGTAATATGTAACATTATTTATTTCTAATCACGAATAAAAAAAGTTTATTAAGTCTAGAAAGAAAAAGAAAAGTAATGGTTTTAATTTGGATTTTTCTAGCTTTTTACACGTATTAAACTTCTGATTTGGTTTATTAAATTGTGGCCATAAGAATCTAGGTTTTTATTCAGAAAGTGAAAAATCCACTGACGATCTGGTTAAGCACCAGATCTATTTGGATTATTATAATATTTTTGAAAATACATATTTTATGATTCGTTCATAAAGTATTTATTTAATAAATTTTAAAGGAATTATGCGATATTAGAAGTAAATAATGTTACAGATTTATTATTTTAATATTTATTAAAATAAATTTTAAAATAAATATATACATACATATTACATATTTTTTTTTTCGCCCAATGGTGACAGCGTTCTACTGCCATTCGATAAATATTAAAAGATAGATCAAAGCATGTCCATACCTCGAGCATGATTATCGCCTCATATAAGCTTTCCCGGAAAGCATATTTTTCTCACCTACCTTCTGCATTGTACTTTTCCAGCAGGTCTTCCGTACAAGTTGCGTGGATGTCAGCAGTATTCCTCGATGTTCATTTTAGCTTTTGCAAATATGTAGTCTGTGAAGAATGAAGTAAAAATTTAAGTTAGTTACTACTGCTGGAGTGAAATTTGTTGTTCCTAATTTCGCTCTACCTCTTACGCTGCCACAAAGGTCTTCAACGAAAGAATGCTGACGACCCCATGTTAACAGATTTAATTTTTCTTTTTTTTTTTCAATTAATTTTTTATACACCAAACTAAATTTTAAATTTAATTTGTTTTATTTAATATTTTATAATATTTTAAAAACACCTGGTATATTTTACAATTTACAACTCGATGTGGTTATAAAAAAAATGCAACTCTGCCACACACAGTAGTTGTTTTACTCTCGTTTAGGTGCAAGGGAGAAACAACGTACCTTTTATTAATTTTTATTTTTGTTTATGGGTGAGATTCCATTGTTTATTTCTTGTAGGGTTTCGATTATGACCATTTTTCATTTTTTTTTTTTTCGGTACTCAAATTACACACTAAAAACAAATTTTTCGACCTTAATAACACTTCGAGAGGGTCTGGGAACACATCCATTTGATGTTTCACCCCAATTAAAACAAATTGGTTCACTGAAAGAAAGACTTCAGAGTAAAAATAAAAATTGTATAATAATTTTTTCTGTGAACAAATCAAATTCGGCTTCGGCGGGATCCAGTCCACTCCCATTCGAGTCTCCAGTAAATTTTACCCTAATTTAAAAAAATATGTTAGCCTACCCTTAGTTCCCTGTTCCTCCCCCCGGGGGAACTTATTGTCATTGACGACCTTCTAATATTCCAGAGTATATGGGCGTACCAGACCCCGTGATTTCTCGAATCTGAATCTGTGTATATAGGTCTTTCGAGGCCCGAACAGTGTCCAAAGGATCGGTACCACGGCAGCCGGGAGCCCCACAGAGAGCTGCCCATCTCTGTAATAGGTTATTAATAAGGACCATTCGGGGTACAAGTGGTGGCTGTTGTTTAAACCGAGGTTTGCAGGGATGGTGGGCGGTAGATCAATTGTGCTGTTGAACTCTCAACAGTTGGCACCATTGAGTGACAGAAGTTTGGTGGTATCCTAAGCCTCTAAACATGGGTCAAATGGCAACTTATTGTGCTAAATCCGTATTGCAAAATAAGAGGGCTAATTTACGCTTAAATAATATAATAACTTTCTTGACGTTTCCGAAATGTTGGAAAATTGGGAAAGTTGTTGTGTTTTAATTTATTAGATTTTCTTAAACAAAATAGGTTATTTAGGTTTGTCTGTCTATCTTACAATTGTTAATTTAAATAACTTATCAATTGTGTTACTTACAAGATCTTCAATTGAATTAGTTTTCATTAGTAAATGGCACCAACTAACAAAAGGCGTTTACATTACATAAAATTGAGAAAAACACACTCACACACATTTAAAATTTGGCAGACATATAGACAGACAAAAATAATATTAAAAGAAAAATTAAAACAACACAACAACAACAAAACAGGATCAAAACTACAAGAAAAGCACGTGCGTATACAAGTATCAGTTTAGTACATTAACATTTTGTTTTATGATTTTTGCCCAAAGCCCTTGACAGCAGTCAATGGCACATGCTTTTAAATATAAAAGAAAACCGACATAAAATCGGCAGAATCAAAAACATAAAAATGAAAAACAACTCACATACATATGTATATACATACACACACGCATACAACAAAAGCCACTAGGTATACAAAAAGTCGTTGCAAAACTTTCCAGAACAAATATATAAACATTCTACCATACCTTATGTATGTGTATTCTTATTTATATACCTTTGAATATCCTTTAGACAACAGAATTTATTTTCAAGGCTTATCCCTACGCATGTGCCAACCGGTGCTGCAGGGCCACAATGCAACAGTAGCTGTGTAGGTTATCAATGTAGTAGTATAAGATATTGTTTAATTTCAACAAAAAAAAAATAAAAAATAAACGAAATAAAACATATTTTGAAGGAGGCAATTGAAATATAAAATGCTAAAAAAATACAAAAAGAAACTAGCAACAATTATTATTATTATTCTTACAAAACATCAGCTGTTATCCTTCACATCATCATCACCATCATTTATGTTCCATACATGTGTGTGCACATAGGGTGTATGTATGAATGTGTAGGGTATGGATTATAGCAGTTAACAGGACACGCATGACATCTTACTAGACATTCACTTGCTTCCAAATATATTTTATTCACACACAGAGCATTGAACTTTGTAGCAAAAAAAAAACAAGAAAAGGTACTAAAGGTAGGGAATTTTTAGTACTCATGTATATCCCTTTTTTAGTACCATTAGAACAAAAGAAAATTAAATTAGAACGACATAAGTTAAATTATGTTGAACCATATATTAATACTGATAAGCTGCTGCATGAAAGTAATACATTTTAAGCTTAAGAATTGATATTCTATTTAATTTCGAATACAATTTTTGACAATTGTTAACAATTGCAATCTAAATAGATATTCTAACATTTTTAAAAAATTTTTAAAAATTGAATCGATGCATAATAGGTGCATCCTGTATTCAACATTGGGAGCCCTCGGTATCCCAATTATACCGAAAACTTTTCCCGTACTTCAAGAAGGGGTAAAAGATAGTAGTTTTGAGAGAATAACAGTCTTCTGCTTGCTTTTTTTTGGGTAAATTGTGAAAATAATTTGTGTTTACTCTTATTTTACCGAAATTTTCCCAAAAACTACAGAATCGCACCTATTGTTGTATTATTTGGTGCGAATTTAACATCTATGATAATAAAGTTGGTTTAGTAGCAGTGATTGTTACTGGCAGAGATGCCTACCATTGAGACCCAGAACACGCGAGAATGTTTGCAAAAAGAGCCAAATAAAAAAGGATAAGGTTTCTAAAGCAAAATCATTTTCGAAAAAATCGTAACAAGTGGTCTAACTTGGCATACCTTGCTTCCGGTGCTTGATATTGCGACATTACACAGTGGTTTGAAAACGAATTATTTTGAACATAATTCGGCATCTTGTGAACCACTGAAAATATCTTAATGAAATTTGATAGAGGCAAAGTGGTGTTTCTGAGTGAAGCTGCGAACGGTCGGCCCGCCTAAAGTTGCATACCTCGGGCAAATATTTTTTTGGAAATGTGTTGTTGGCGCCGTGTATTTATTAATAATCGGATTATTATTTTAAGGCTATATTCTCGATAAAATTTTGAATAAATTAGTTTTGGTGTGATAGCGCTTTTCGTTAAAGAGTAACAAGCCTCCAAATTGGGAAAATGTAAAAATACCATTTTGTGGGATTTTCTCCAAAAAGGTGGCATTGCTTTTTTGCTTATATAATTTAAACTTACTTCGGTACTAGTACATTTTTTTAAACCATTTTAAGGACAACCTTTGTCAAATGCGAATACAAGAAAAATTAGGTCTAAAATTATAACGATGCTCCCTGCAGCCCTATCCAAACATAGCCATTTTAAAACAAAATTTATAAATTATTTTAAAATTCCCTGAAGTGCAAAGCACAGATTAAAAAAAACGTAAACGAGTTTTTAAGGTCTCAATTGTTGGCTACATACTCCAAAAAGGATTTGACAGCCCCATGATTAATAAAGGCAGGGTAGTCACTTTTGTAAAAAAACAATATTTTTGGGACATTTTTTCCCGTTCCAGGAATTTATATGATAAAATAAAAAAATTTTTAAATTTTATTTTACCATTTGGTTAAAAGTTCTTTTATCTAAATAATTATAAAATTTTGAAAGAATATATCGATCCGTTGAGATTTTGTACCAATTTAAATTCTATATTTTATTTCAAAAAAAAAAACACCCTAGCGTGATTTTTTCAGTTTTTAAGGTAAATATCATTTAAAAAATGGACCGCTAAAAATTATTATAATGTTGTTAATCTAGAAGACAAAAGCTTTCCTCTGATACCACTTACATGCAAATCGAGCATTTATTTAAGCTATAGGAGCTTCCAAAACCGCGCTTCCTCATGATTTTTTTCTCATTTTATATGTAAAATTCTAACAGAGTACTTGGCTTTATATGTGAAAATTAAAAATGTTTATAAACACAGTTTTCAGTTTAGGACAAAATGTGTTTATACACATTTTACTCTCAGAAACAACTCTGCTCTGCCCTGTAAAATTTTATTAAGATATATTCAATGGTTCATGAAATACCGAATTATGTCCAAAATAAATCGTTTTCAAACGCACAGTGCATTATAACAGAATTATTTCTGCTTAAATTGAATAACATTGTTGAGAAACAATATTGATAATGAATAATAAATTTCTAGTAGTGCAATTCATTAACTTTAAACAATGCGACAATCGCTATATTAGTCAACAGCTTTTCTCGTTTGTAGTAACGACCGCAGGATTTACTAACTACTTTTTAACGATAGTAGACAACATTAAATTTCTTCCTACACAAATTAGCAACATGTGGCAAAATCCAAGCAATGAAAATCAAATTAGTTGCTTTTTTTGCCTCTAAGATAGGCGTACAAAGTAATGGTATCTGTTTTGGTCACCACTGCTGTAAATAGAAGACGTAGCTCACTAATTTAAGCAAGAAATATTCAAAATCAATTAAAGTGTCCATCACAAACACGACATCAAAATTGATTACCTTCGTGGCCTTGTTACAACGTCCGTCTGTCTGTGTTGGTTGTGATCCTGGCTATTCAGCTTATAATTAAATATTATTTTTAAACACGAGTATGCAATAATAAATTGAGCGCCACATAAACACTTCATCACATCCACACTGAAACACACACTTGGAAAGCACGAATGCATCTCCAAATTATAAGACCCAAACGACGAACGAGGAGACTGCCAGTAAAACGATTGGTACAATAACTACATACAGAATCAATTAAAAAACGATCATCAACAATCGGAAGAAGCATTTATCATGTTCAAACCTTAAATGACTTAATGTGCATGCATGAACATACATGTACATAGATAGTTCTTTTCAGTCATGATAAACGAGTAGCCTCTATGTGCATGACATTGTGAGTACTACGAGTAGTAGTGTGGAGTTGTAAGACTTGTTGGACAGCCATCCAATACGGTAGCGACATCAAATGTCGTGTATAACTAAATGATGTATTCTTCCCGCTTAATAGAAATTGTATGAGAAGTAAAAAAATTTTTGGATTTTTTTTTAATTAAAGAAATAAATAAATATGAAATGTCTTAAGAGTGTCGGCATATTTCTGAGAGATCTTAGCTTCTTGCCTCTCCCACTTGAATTTCATTGAAGTTTTGAAAAGTTTTTGTTTCTATTTGGAATAAAATTAACAATGTATGTAAGAACATATTTCGAGATACGTTGTCACACTATAACAATTTACCCAACGCCAAAAACAATTACAATATAATAATATGACTGAATCGTTTTGTTGTAAAGGCCACCTATAAATAGTGTACTTAGAATGATTTACCAGCAGAGTAAAAAATTAATCCAGGATTTACCACGCTAAAATTTATGTATATAATGGAAATTTCGTGCTGTAGTTATAACTTATTTAAAATAGATTATGATTTCTTCCGGGTTCAGTAACAAGTAAATTTTCTACGCAGTATATGTATACAGTACGCAAAATTTATTAGCTTGCACATACATATGTAAGGGAGCATAGAAGCCTAAGCATAGAAACCTAAAAAAAATCAAAGAAATACCCCATTAAATTCTTTTTTGAAAAACACTTCATCAAAGATTCTAAAAAGAAAACATTGCTAAACCCAAACGGTATAAAGTAGCCTATGCCATAGAGTGCCACTACATATAGGATAATTGATACTTTATATAGAAAGTCCCCGTTCCTCCGTCTTATACCACTAACGTGTAACTCAAAAGCGCACCTAAACATCAAAGTATTTTGTTCGAATTTGTAAAAAATGTTGAGCAACATTTATTATTTCACAAGGAAAATTTGTCTATCTCGCGATTTGGAAGAATTTTACGATTTTATTGCTTTTAAGTATGTATACCACATTGTTTTACAAATGTTAACAAAAGCTGTTGTTTGAAAAATTCCGCATGAAATAATACCCAGTTCATTTATTCCACAGCTTTAATAAAATGTTGCCAGAAACATTTCACTGTTTTTCCGTAGTAAAAACAGAGTACTACTTCCACAACATTTGTTCATGTCTTTCTTTTTTATTTATGTATGTTGTGACAGCATTTCTCATGAAAAACTAAACAGAATACCAAGCTAAAGAGACAAAATATTCATTAGTGGACAAGGTTTGAGGATCTCGTAAACCCTGAGTAATTGGTACCAGAGAGAAGTGTATGACTTCTAGATTAATGGTTCCTAAAATATATTTTTCGTGATGCTTTTTAAAATTGGAAAATTCATAATAAAGTGATTTTAGGAAAATAAATTATAAAATTTAAATTGCCATAACTTCTAAACGGTCTTAAGACCATGATTCACTATCATACTCAGTCGTACTATTTGTCAAAAATTGCATGTATGCTCAAAAAGTATGATAATGTGCATTAAAAGTGTATGTGTTACAGACTTTTTTTACAGATCTGTACGATTTTATAATCTTTTAAAAACCAATTCATAAACAGAGTTAAAAAATCTTTTTGTTTAATTAATAGTGCGGCATCTACAACGCCATTTTGAAATGATTTTTTTGAGTAGGACAGAATTCTGTGAAATTTTTTTGTGATTGAATCGTACGATTGTGCAGGATAGTGAATCCTGACCTGTAGAAATCCTTATAACATTTAAAACTGGCGTAGATAAGAGGGTTTCAAAACAAGTGGTAATAATGGTATTTCAACACCTAAATTCCTAAAACAGGAATGTTATGTTCCAAAAACTTAGGTTTTCCTACAATAGTGGCTAACCAACCTTTGTTAACCACGGAGCTGACAAATCCTTTATAGAGTATGTAGGCAAAAATTAAGCTTTAAAAGTCTGTTTACTTCTTTTCAATCGATGCTTTGCACTCGGTGGAATTTTAAAATAAATCATAAAATTTGTTTAAAAATTTTCTATTATTGGATAAGCCCAGTATTCTGTTCAGTTTTTTTATGCGGAATGCTGTCAAACCACATACATACATGAAAAATTTGTATGAAAAAGTCAAGAACACATTTTGCAGAAGTAGAAGTCTGTTTTTGCTGTGGAAAAACATGGAAATGTTTCTGGTAACATTTTACCAAAGGTGTGAAATTAAGAAAATGGGCATTATTTCATGTGAAATTTTTTGGAAAATTTTGTAAAACTATTTGGTATATTTAAAAGCAATAAAATCGTAAAACTCTTCCAAATCGCCAGATATACACCACATTTTAAATGTCCAATTTTTCTTGTGAAATAATAAATGTTGCTCAACATTTTTCACAACTTCGAACAGAGTACCAGGTTATAAAGCTAAAGGGAAAAGCGTTACAATTTATCACTCAATTTTTATTTTATTAGCATTAAAATAATTTAAAAAAAATTATTAGTACCGAAGTAAGTTTAATTCATGTAATCAAAAATAACAATACCACCTTTTTGGTTAGATCCTGAGAATTACGGTAGTTTTTACATTTTCCTAATTCAGAGGAGTACAACTTTTTAACGAAACATGAACTTGACACTATTTTATTATACATTTTATCAATAGTGCAGCCGATATATTAAAATAAAAATCCGATCATAAATGAGTCCATCATATTTTCTAAGCCAATTTACTCCCAAATTAAAAGATTCATGTAAGCACATTATTTGTAGATATTTTTCAAGGACTAACTAAGGTAAAAAATAATGTTAACATTTTCCAAAAAATGTGTACTCAAGGTACCTATAGGCCCCCATTTACCCTAGCGGGCCGACCGTCCCCAACTCTACTTCTTTGCTTTGCCCCTACATGACTATTTGAATTTGGGAGTAAATTGGCTTAGAACATTTTTTTTTTAATTTCTACCCGACCTTAACTTAATATTTTTGATATGATGGACTCATTTTAAGCTATCTTTAGTGTTTCCTGAATTATATCCAAAATAAAACTTATTTAAACAACTATACAGTGAATTTTTATGTCGGCTACTGGGCTCAAGTTGGCAACCACTTGCTAAAACCAAAAATCACTGATTTCAAGATTAAATTAGTTTATGTGGCCACAAGAACTGGTTATCGTCGTTTGGAAGTGCAGATAATTCACAATGGAATTCTATAAGGCCGCTGGTCAAGTTTCTCTGCTACTACAACCCTTATAGACAACATTTTGCAGTTAAAAAAAAAACAATATTCTTTTTAATTTATAGTTCCGTACCCACACACAGTAAACTGTCTAGTGGAAAAAAATAAAAAAAAACTTTCTAATTTATCAATAAAATACATATTAAATGAAAGCTGAGGCTCCCACTATTCCAGAGGTGGTTTGGTTTTTTATGTGCGTTGCACCTATAAAAATTACACGGCTTTAAAGTCGAATTATTTTGATAATTTTTTCATAATTTTTAAGTAACAAAAAATTTGGTTTGGAAAAATAAATCTCAAAAATTCAGTTTTCAATAAAAATGAGGGCAAATTTATTTGTTTTACTCAGAAATGTAGCAGAAGCAATGAAAAAATCCTAAAATTCAAATATTTAATAATTTAATAACAACACCATAAAAAAAATTGTGAAGATTTTAGCCAACATATGTACTTTTTAAACAAAAATAGTCAGCTTCGATGGACCCGAAAAAATAGGCACATCAAAAAACTACTTTTATGAATCAATAATCTTATTTTCTGTTATCTATACTAAAATATGAATACAAATATTTAGGTGTTTTCTATGCCAACTTTTGAAATATAATGATTTTAAAAATCATTATTTGATATTTTTATTAAAATTATCAGTTGATATTTTTAATATTTTAAAATGCATGATAATAGTAGGCTATGCCTTAAACCAGCGCGAACTAATACGAGGTTAGTGCACGGGCGAATGCTTTAGAATGCCTTCACAAAACAATTAAGAAAGACCAGACTTGGGCACACTCGTTAATATATCAGAGAAAGAATCAAGAATTAAAAATTAATTTCATCTAATAGAAATACAATAAATACAAGCAGCTCTTTCAACAATAATCAAGAAACTAGTACTTGCATAATAGTAGATGAATCTCTTAACACTGATTCCGACTCATAAACTTATTTTAGTGTTTAAGAAATTGTTTACAATTGTTATGTTATTTTTAATTGTTTGTAACTTTATTATTAATCTTTATATAAATATGTTTTTTATCTTAAATAATAATTTAATTTTAAAATATTTAGTGTTGTCAATTTGGAAACCCTGTTCATGTAATGTTATTTGAATACCAATGGTTATGAGTATTTTCAAAACTTTAAAAAATAAAAATACTAAAATGTTTAAAATAATGTTATATTCAAAAAAGGTATATAATTGGAGAAATAATAGATTAAAATTCAAAAAATAATAATTACTGAAATGGGGG
Source organism: Phasia obesa (assembly GCA_949628195.1). Classification (NCBI taxonomy): domain Eukaryota; kingdom Metazoa; phylum Arthropoda; class Insecta; order Diptera; family Tachinidae; genus Phasia; species Phasia obesa. The sequence goes on from OX451218.1 coordinate 90,642,915, forward strand.
AATTTTGGGTATTTAATTGTCCACGCACCGGATAAATAAAAGGATTTCTTAAAAGCTTAACTCATTTTTGAAAAAAGTAGGCCAAGAAAGATATGTATGTGCCAAAAAAATTCATTAAGCTACCATAACTCCTTCGATTTTTTTCCAGTTTTAAAATGGGGACCGTTCACTGTGCCACAGGGTAAAAACGAAAGCATATTTATGTAAATCGCTCTGAGTTAAGTCCGTTTGACACAAGGCTCCATCCATCTTTTGCATCTTAATAGATACTTGGAGTATTATTAAGGCTACTAAAATAACAAAAAATAAACTAAAAACTAATGTGTGAGCCCATAAAATAGTAGATTTGGATGTACATATGTATATAGCTTTAAATTTTGAACCGTAACAGGCTAAAGCTTACACCTTTCACATAATATGTACTTCTACGCACGCTACAACAAAAAGTAGTAAAAAATTAAATTAAAAGAGGGTGACCCGTAATAGAGTAATAGATGATTTTGGTTTTTCTGCAATAATTATTTTTACTTCATTTTAACTTTATGCTAGTACGAAAAGAAGTGTTGTTAACTACCTAAAAATTAATAATAAAATTTTTTAGCCTTTGTAAAGTTAAATACTATACGGTAGTACGGACCGCTTAAGTCAGTCCGACTATTACCGGGCTAAATATATAAATTACAGTTAAGTTAATTTTTCTAACTGTAAAAGATTTTAAAGATATTTTTTTAAAGTTTTTGTAGTTTTTTGTCATTGAAATGCATGTCTTCTTTTAGTTATTAATGCATTTTTGGTAAATGATCTCTTCGCCATATCAAGTTGTTGTCGGTTAATAAAACATGAATTAGTAAACGAGAGAGCTCTTAAGAGTTAAAATATTGTAAAAAATCGGTATTTGTAGTCGTTTATGTATGTATGTACATGTTACAACTATTGAAACGAGTGTATGAATGGATGGTTGAAACATTAAACGTTTTTGTTACATGTTGAAATACATGAAGAATAAAGTAATCATGATGCAAACAACAAAAATAAAGCATTCAGACATCCAACCAACAAGCCAGCCAACAAGCCATCCAGTCAACAAGCAACAAAACATTAGAGTTACTTAATTTTCAGCGCTTAACAGACAATTAAAATCCAATTAATTCTGACTTTTATTATGGTTAAGCCGCTTAATGTTTAACAATTGCACTGATGTTTCTTTTAAGTTGCTCTTTTTGTTGTCTTTGTTGTTGTTGCTGTTGGTGGTGGTGCAGTTGATGTGGCTGTTGCAGCTTTATTTAAATTCATTCCTGTTTTTGGTAGCTGTTCTTCTTATTGTCGCTTTTGCTGCCTTGTTTTTGCGTTTTTGCTCTTCTTTCAATTGCAATGAACTTGAAGTTTAGTTTTAATCGCTTTGGCTTGTTTTTCTGTTTTCTTTTTAGGACTTCTTATGTTACGGTAGCCTGTCCCATTGTAGTTTACTTTGTATCACTTGCATTCAGTGAAAAATATTTACCCATTAAACAGTAATTTTAGTTTTGTAAGAAATTTGTTACAATTCGCTAACAATTGTTAAAACGGGAATAAGTTATTGGCAAATGTAGAACATATTGTTACGACGAAAGAATTTATTCTTTAAAATATCTGAAAACAAATACGCAATAATCATGTATACAACAACATTGCTCTAGAATACCTCATATGCAAACAATCATAAAAATCGAACTAATCTATACATATAAGAAAAACTGTAACAGGGCCATTTTTGAACATATTTTTTTTGGACCAGCATTCAGGGGATGACCCCTACTCATGTAATGTATTGTGGAAATAGGAAATTAGGTTATGGGATGGTGGAAAGAGGGAGTAATGTTTGTGGACATTCGATTTGAATTTTACTACATTGAAAGTGACAGGACTTAAATCTTTTAATTGCTCACTCAAAATGCATCACTGACATAAATACAAGAATAAAATAACCATTTAGAAGAGGCCTGCCAGATCTTTCTAGAATAGATTAATCTAGGCGATTTTTTTTTTTTTTTTTTTTGCTCATCTATACATAGAATTAATGCATGCGAGTGATGTGGAAGTATTTTTTGAACGTCTACGTGATCAGTTGTCGTGTAAAGTAAAAGAATGTACAACAGTGGTGTCACTGTTATTCAAAGCGTGCCCCACAATGTCGCAAGAAATCGCAATGTCCCTTGCATTTAAAGCCCAGTATTCTGCTCAGTTTTTAATGCGGAGTGCTATCAAACTACATATGTATGTACATAACAAATTTATAAAAAAAAAGTCATTAACAAATGTTGCAGCAGTAGTAGTCTTTACTGTGGAAAAACATTGAAATGTTTCTGGCAACGTTTTATCAAAGCTGTGAATGAGGTAAAGCGAAAATCATGTGGAATTTCTCAAACAGCTTTTGCTAACATTTGTTAAACAATGGGGCATACTTAAAAACAATAAAATGGTAAAATTTTTTCAAAAATCGTAAAATTCTTTCATTTATCCAAAAATAAATATCAACGCTGAGTAGAGTATTTATTGAGATAAAGATTTGCGGCAAAATCTTCGCGGCTTCCCAAATAAACACCGGCCCCATATAAACTTTATTCTTAGACAGCTGTTCCAAATTTGGCCACTTTGGATCCCATTTACGATGTATGAAAAATTCATCAAAACATGTTGCAAAAGTAGCACTCTGTTTTTATTGTGGATAAACATATGAAGTGTGCCTGGCAACATTTTATCAAAGCTGTGCAATAAAGAAACTGGGTAGTATTTCGAAAAAGTAAAACGTAACAATATATTAAAAATCAATGTGTAGGCATAACATACTTTGCACAAAAACACTTTGCACTTAAAAATAGTTTTTAATTATTTTACCTTTGATTTTTATTGTAAAAAGAAAAATATATTCTTATGAAAAATTTAATTTATTATAAAAAATATTTTTGAACGTGAAACAATAAATACATATTGATATTTTAAATTCAACTTCCGTGTTTAATTGTTTCAATTGGTGACCCCGACGTGATACGTAATTTCGAAGCTAACATGCCTGCTACGTGTTCCACAACTGAACAAAGTTCAGCATCTAGAGGTGAAAATAATCCTGCAGCTGGTGATGCACGCAGTCATAATTTAAGTTTGGCTGTTAAGATACCTCGTTTCTGGAAAGAAAATCCAATCCTTTGGTTTGCGCAGGTTGAAGCACAATTTTCTTTACATCGTATCACAGATGAAGGCACAAAATATTTCATCATCTTGGCTGATTTAGATGCAGAAATACTTAGCCAGGTGAGCGATATTGTTATGAATCCTCCCAATGACGCCTATAAACAAATAAAACAACGTCTAATTGATCATTTCTCTGTTTCTGAGGAAAATCGCATTAAGACACTGCTAACAAACATGGAAATCGGTGACAGAAAACCAAGCGCCCTTCTACGAGAAATGAGAAACCTAACAAATGGTGGTGTTGCTGAAGATTTTTTAAAAACTATGTGGTTACAGAGATTGCCATCTCAAACGCAAGCAATTTTAGCAACATCATCTGAATCCTTAGAGAATCTTGTTAAAACGGCTGATAAAATTGGTGATATTCAAGTTTCACGGAATACAAACGTCTCTGCAATTAGTTCTACAAATGAGCTTTCTGAAATAAAAACACAGATACAAAGCATTAACATGACATTACGAAATCTTCAATTATCTAGAAGGAGCAGATCAAGAGGATCACATGGCACTTTAAGTCGAAATTCATCTTCAAGTAGAATCTGTTATTATCACCGCAAATTTAAAAATAGAGCTCGTAAGTGTCGACCTCCTTGTTCTTTTAACAGCAATAATCAGTCGGAAAACTTACAACCCGGTCACTAGATTCAAGTAGTGACCGGAAAAACGCAACAAATCGTCTTTTTATGCATGATAGATCTGTCGGTAAATTTTTTCTCGTGGACACAGGTGCGGATATATCCGTTATCCCAGTACATGATCCATTAACAGAAAAAAGTCAAAAATATAAGCTTTTTGCTGCTAATAACACATCTATTGACACATACGGTGAAGAAATCCTATCGCCATCCTTTGGTCTTCGACGGAATTTTCAATGGAAATTTGTGGTTGCTAACGTCTCTCATCCAATAATTGGCGCCGATTTTTTAAAGAACTTTGGCCTTATTGTTGACATCAAAAACGTTCGACTTATCGACTCAATAACAGGCTTATCAGCAAAAGGAAGAATGGGTTATATGCCAAATTACTTTGAAGTTAAAACAGTTCTAAACTCGACCCGATATCATAATTTACTTTCAAAATATCCTGCAATTACCAATCCTTCAACTGCTGTTGGTAAAAAACCACATAACATACAACACGCAGCACAGCAAAACCTCGACGTCTTCCTCCAGACAAGCTTGAAATAGCGAAACAGGAATTTAATTTTATGGTGGAACAGGGATTATGCAAACCATCAAAGAGCTGTTGGTCAAGTCCATTACATTAGGTGCTCAAGAAAAATGGTAAGTGGCGCCCTTGTGGGGACTACCGTAGTTTAAATGCACAAACAATCCCCGACAAATATCCTGTACCACATATTCATGATTTTACCCACAGTCTACACGGTAAACGTATTTTTTCAACGATTGATTTAATAAGGGCATATAATCAAATACCAGTGGCCGAAAACGATATTCCCAAAACTGCGATTATAACCCCATTTGGCCTTTTCGAGTTCCAATATATGACTTTTGGCCTATGTAACGCTGCGCAGACTTTTCAGCGATTTATTCATGAAGTACTTAGAGGGCTCGACTTTTGTTTCCCTTACATTGATGATATTTTGATCGCTTCCGAAAACGAAGAACTGCATTTTGAACATCTTAATAAAGTATTTCAACGTCTGCAAGAATATGGCGTTGTCATTAATATTGACAAATGCACTTTTGGTCAACCTACTGTCAATTTTCTTGGACATCGTATTGAAGAAAATGGCATTAAGCCACTTCCGGAGAAGGTGTCTGCGATTGTCAACTTTCCTATGCCACAAACTGTTAAAGAAATTCGCCGTTTTGTTGCTATGATCAATTTTTATAGAAGATTCATTCCAAATGCAGCGATTACACAAATGCCGCTTCTTAAATATCAAGTAGGTAATAAGAAAAACGATAATACTCCAATTTTATGGAACCCAGAAGCAATTGCCGCATTTGAAAAATGTAAAACAGATTTGTCTAGTGTAACACTCTTATCACACCCTTGTGATAATTTACCCATATGTGTAATGGTAGATGCTTCAGACATCGCAATTGGAGGAGTATTACATCAAAAATCTGAAGATGGTTGGCAACCATTAGCGTTTTTCTCAAGAAAATTAAACGAAACCCAAAAGAAATATAGCACTTATGACAGGGAACTTTTAGCAGTATATACAGTTGTTAAGTATTATCGTCATATGCTAGAAGGAAAAAAATTCATTATATTTACAGATCACAAGCCCTTGACATATGCATTCAAACAGAACCCAGATAAGGCAAGCCCACGTCAGTACCGTCAGCTAGATTTTTTGGCACAGTTTTCAACAGATATACGTCATATAAAAGGTTCTAATAACCTGGTAGCAGATACGCTTTCACGTATTGCGATAATTTCCGGATCCTCTAATTTAGATTACAAACAAATTGCTATAGATAAAGAAAATGATCCTGAATTACAACAATTTTTATCGAATCCGGAAACCACATCTTTAATTTTCAAAACAATTAAAGTTGCAGCAGAAAGCAAACCCCTATATTGTGATACCTCAACTGTAAATGTAAGACCGTTTATACCAAAAACTCATCGTGCAAGCGTTTTCCACGCATTCCATGATCCATGATCTTTCCCATAGCGGGGATCTTTCCCATAGCGGATATACATCAACATTTGAAGGAATAAAGAAACGATTTGTGTGGCCTAAAATGGGTAAAGACATAAAAGCTATGATAAAAACTTGTATGAGCTGCCAGCGACCAAAGGTGTATCGACATACACGAAGTGAAATATCTTCTTATCTGACTCCATTGGAACGATTTTCTCACATAAATGTAGACTTAGTAGGTCCTCTACCATACCACAAAGGTTATACTTATCTTTTGACATGCATCGATAAATTTACACGTTGGACTGAGGCGATTCCAATTGAGGATTGTAAAGCAACAACAGTGGCCGAAGCTTTCTATAAAGAATGGATTACAAGGTTTGGTGTCCCCCTAAGATTATCTACAGATCAAGGCCGACAATTTGAATCACAATTATTTAAAGAACTTGGACAAATTCTCGGCGCTCAACGTATCCGCACATCTCCATATCAACCATCTGCAAATGGAATGATCGAGAGATGGCACAGATGTCTAAAAACAGCTTTAATGTGCCATCACAACACGAATTGGTACGATGTGTTACCAACTGTCTTGTTAGGTCTTCGAGCAAGCTTCATGGAAAGTATTAAGTATACACCATCAGAACTTGTTTATGGTACAGCTCTACGCCTTCCAGCAGATTTTTTTACGGAAACAACGGCAGCGCATCCAACGGATGAATTCGTGAAATCTCTTAAAAACAAAATGAATGCATTAAAGCCTGTTCCTGCAATACATAAAAATAACCGTACAGTATTCGTATCTCAAGATCTTCAAAACTGTGAGTTTGTTTTTATTCGTGAAGATGGTATAAGGAAATCTTTACAACCCCCATATCAAGGCCCATTTCGTGTCATTAAAAGAACTCAAAAACTTTTTACTTTAGATGTCAAAGGTATTGAAAAAGTTATATCAATTGATAGGTTGAAACCCGCTTATATTTTTAACACCGAAATTGAACAAGATCCAAAACTGATATTTATCACTGATTCAAAACGGGTTCAGAAACCTCGAGTTACTTTTCGTTAGAGATCCTGCCTTGCAAGATCTCTGGGAGGGAGTATATGTAGGCATAACATACTTTGCACAAAAACACTTTGCACTTAAAAATAGTTTTTAATTATTTTACCTTTGATTTTTATTGTAAAAAGAAAAATATATTCTTATGAAAAATTTAAGTTATTATAAAAAATATTTTTGAACGTGAAACAATAAATACATATTGATATTTTAAATTCAACTTCCGTGTTTAATTGTTTCAAATGCAATGGGGGACATTGGTTTGAGGGATTCTGAGAAAGAACCTCCTGCGAGCCTGTGACGACATGAGACTCAATGAAACTAAGATACATAATCGTAACCATTGAAAAACGTAGCGTATCGAAAGGGGACCCCAAAAATTATTGATCTTTTCATTTTCGCCACTACATAGAAATATTTAAAAACCATTAAACATTAAATGCTCCTTATTTATGTTGCACAGAAAGCGGGAGAAAAAATCGAAATTGTTATTCTCTAGCTATCAAGCCATTTAATTTTAGGAAATCTATTTATCATATGAATATCTTTTAGTATTAGAAATGACACCATCCTGGCATTAATTGTTTCACAAATCATATATCAGATTCCCAGATACTCAGTTCCTTAACCGTTTCGGCAAACTCAAGGCAAAAAACGTTTAGTTTCCTAAAACTAATTATAGGATATAAAATACACACTTTATATATTATTATTTTGTGAGTCAAATGAAGGTATTCATATTACCTCTAATACTCATTGTTTTCGAAGAGTAATATTTTGTCGACCCTTACTGACTTTGTCTCATATTCCGCCTTCTTCGTTTTGTCTCTCATGGTGGTGTTGTAAGCTAAAGTGACATACATTGTTCCTGTTGTAACTACTCCTGTTGTAATTGTTGTTGTCATATGATTGCAATATTTTTGCATGCATTATTGTTGCTGTTTGACTGTCGTTCATCTTGTTGTACCTTAGTACGATAAATATAAAGTATAAGTAAAATCTACATTGACTGCATTTTATTTGTTAACATTTTTACGCGAGTCTGAGAATATTCGTTGTATTGTGAGAGATGAAAAAATTTTATACTGAAATTCTCAACGATATGTATTTTGCTAAAGTTGTTATATCAAAAGGTTGACCGGTAATATTCTGCAATTTAATTCTGTTACAAACAAAAAATTATGATAAAAACAGATTACAATTACTCAAATTAAGTCAAAATAAGACATATGAGACCTAGGCAGATACATTGTTAAATTTGCTATTTAAAGGAGACTCGCGTCAAGCTGCCGAACTAATGCTTGTAAAAATGTTCTTTTAACTCTATTCCGACATTCTCAAAGAATATGAGTCTTTAGCCTGCGACTTCTGAAAAAGGTCTTGAAACAGGATAATTTCTCTGAAGGAGTCCAGTACCACAAACAAGCTGCGGGTTGTATTTAATAAATCATGCAAAACAAGCAGATGTCTTTCATTAAATGAAATCCTGCATACTGGGCCTATATATGAGCTAAATATTTCAGACGTGATTACTAGATGGCGTCAATATAAGTTTGTTTTCTCAGCCGATGTTGAGAATATGTTTTGGCAGATAAGAGTTGATTCCCGTGATTGCATCTACCAGCAAATTCTCTGGTCGCTATCTTTATCATCAAAGTTGATGCTGGAGAAAAATTCTCTGATGGAACCAGCATTTCCCTATGCCTCTCGTGGCTTCTCAGCAGCTTATCGATTATCCTTTATGATGGCATAGGCCAAAATGGTTATCGTAACATTCGTCATCATAGCTAGCTCCAGACATCAATAGAGGCGGCATTAATTTAGAAAAAAGATTGTCTTATCGGATTATCAATATAGTGTGTCGTCATCAAGAAAGCCAATCTGGGACTTGTTTACGATATTTTCCAAATTGTAAGCAAACGAACTTAGCTTAAGGTAACTGCCAACCAACTGTCGTCGAAACAATTAAGAAATGTGCTGAAGTAATAGCGTCAATATCTCTAGGATCATCAGTTGTAGCGCTTAACGGTTTTAAATTGAGAGCTCGCTTAATCTGCTTTAAAAGTGTTGATAGCTCTTCAAAGGTTACACATTCTTGTTAATAAATTTACTAATTTAAAAAAATATGGTGTAAATTAACTGATAAACTCATTATTTTTCAATTCGGACATAGACCACTTTCCAAATAATAGACACATATATTTTTTGTTAAATAGTAATAATAAATAACACTTTTTAATATCAAGTCTTATTTAATGATATTTCTTTTACCGCCAACATGTCCTTAAAGATAAGAAAAATCAATAATTGAATACTTTATTTCTTTTCTTTCTTTAATTTAATATAAATGGTTAAAAAAGAGCTTTAATTTAAGTTATTCTTAAATTCTTGCAAATCTACATCTATTAATGCTTTTATGTGGAACATTTCTATTTATAACCAAAATTATAAATACTCGTAATATAGTTCAGTGAACCTTGAACAAAGTTTTTGGTTAAAAGTCTGAAAAACGTATACAAAAAATACATCCACGTACTTTCGAATTTCGAATATAACATGCACGCAATAACGGAAATTCCTAGTAGTCATGGCCAAAAAGAAGGTAAGTGAACGAGAAAGCTTTTCATGAACGCAAAAAATATAGATTTTATTGCCATAAAATATTTAAATACACACACACACACACACACCCAAACAAACAAAAGCCATTTTATATATTTTAACATTTATTTAGAAATTTCGTTGGTAAAGTCTGGCGGTGAAGTTGAAGACGTAGGAAAAATCCTTACGCACATTTTACACACGCACACATAATAAATACAAGGACATACTTGTATACCTCAACAAACAAAAATGTAACAACAACAAGAAACCAAAGAGACCGACAACATGAAGGCAATTGACATGTTAGACAGGCCGGTTGAATAAAATTAGGCAGACAGACGTTGCAGAAGTAACGTTATCAGGGATACACTTGTTGGTACAAAAGTACGTTTTTTTTTTTTTTTTTTTTTTTTGGTACAATAAAAATCTAAAAAGTAAATGGTACACCAAAAGAGATCAGCGAGAATGTTGAGACATATTAGAAAAATAACGTGTGATCGACAGCCGAAATACGAATACGAAAACTGTACATAATAACAAAAAAAAGCCTATATAATAAACCTCCTGTAAACCGTTACGAAATTGCAACATAGAAATCTCAAAATAGATCCCTTCGAACAACAGTCAACAATCACGGTCTGTCAATATTAATCCAAAGCTGTTAAAAGAATGATACAGAATGTAATACACAAATTATGGAAGAATAATGAACTTTGCGACGAACTCAAATAGGTCTTGATCATCAACTTACCGAAAAAAGGTGATCTTAAGGAGTGTGAAAGTTGCAGGAATATCACACTCCTAAGCATGATAAACAATGTAATTGCACAAACATCAACAGGAGACTTGCTGACTCAATCGAAAAAGAATTTCGTTACGAACAGCCTGGATTTAGAGCTCAAAATGGAGCAATTTGTGGAATGGAGAACCTCATTATATCTGGTCTTTATCGATTTCGAGAAAACTTTCGGTACACTTGTCCACAATACAATTTGTAGGGAAGTGCCGAGAAAAATAATAGAGATGATCCAAGAGTATATACAGAAATGCAAACTGTTGTATACTTCACCAGAATTCTGTTAGCGATAAAGTTTCCATTAAAGATGATACACGACAAGGCTGCATCTTATCAGCGTTACTTTTCTGTTAGACATTTTTATGATTCACTTTCCTACACAATCGTACGATGCAATCACTAAAAAATCTGACAGAAAACTGTCCTACTGAAAAATAATATTTTATGAATATTTTCAATAGATTATCAACTCGTACAGACCTGTGAAAAAGTCTGCCACACACATACATTTCTAATCCACACATCATAACTATTTAGCACACATGCTATTTTTGACAGGTTGTACGACTGCATCCGATAGTGAATCATGGCCTTTAGGTGGTATGATAACATTAACTGGAGGCTCACTATGTTATCTCAAACCTCGTCAAGCTTTCGGCTAACTCAATACATTTTGTAAATCACCATCAATTGCCACCAGCACAAAAATTAACATCTTTAATTCGTGTATGAAATTCGTTCTTCTATATGGGTATGAGACATGGAATTTGTCTGCTAAAGATGTGAACAACTTGTAAGTTTTCACCAACAAACTTTCTGGCGCGATAGCATATCGAATAAACAACTCTGGACACACACTCATCAAAGCCAAATTCATTCACAAATGAGAAGGAAATGGCAATAGATTAGCCACGTTTTAAAAAGACCGCACAAAGATGTCGCTGTTTGGAAAAATTTTTTCGAGGCCCTACGATCCTTATAGGAACAAAAAGAACTATTATATTAATATTTGTTAATCGTAATTCTAATTTAGTTCTAACCATTTGAAAAACAGAATTTTGTTTTCTTCTTTTCTCTATTAAACTTGATGCGTTTAGCCCCGCGTTTTTCTAGTTTTTCTATACCATCCAAATGATAAGAAATATAAAGGCCCCCTTCGTTTGACCCGAATCAATTACGACATAGCCGTTTCGTCAAATAGGAAATATTAACAAGGGGATAAATATTTATGTAGAGTATGCTTGTAGTGCATGAATTGATTGAGGCACCCATCACACGGGCGACTTAAAGCGAACCCGGTCGACTACCTAGGCTAAAACAATTTTTTTAAATTGTAAAAAATGAGCCATTTGTACTTTCCAGTTTCCAATTGTATCCCAAAGGGGTCAATTGTAAATTGTACCAACTTAAGCATCCCCGATTTACATTAATATGTACTTATTTATGATAGATATACATTTTTAAAGCCCCAAAATATTTTTTGGATAAAAAATAAAAAAATGTTTATTCAAGAGCTTTAAACGTAAGAAAAGCAAGAAATATTTAAATTACTCATTTATAAACTATTCCAGGATTGGTTTGGTATCATCTTAAGCATTAAGACATTGTTTCAGCTACAATTAGCATTTTTATTATTAAGCCTAGTACTCTGTTCGAATTTGTGAAAAATGTTGAGCAACATTTATTATTTCACTGGGAAAATTTGACATTTAAAATGTGGTGTCTACCTCGCGATTTGAAAAAATTTTACGATTTTATTGTTTTTAAGTATACCACATTGTTTTAGAAATGTTAACAAAAGCCAAGTGTTGTTTGAAAACTTCCACATGAAATAATGCCCCTTTGCTTTATTATAATTACTTCTGCAACATTTTTTCATGACATTTTCATAGAAATTTTTTATGTTTGTAATTTGACAGCATTCCGCATGAAAAACTGAACAGAGTACCAGGCTTTAAACAGTTTTTTATTGTTTACTTTGATAAATCTTTTATGTATAAGTGATAGGTAATTTAGTTGTAAGCAAGGCGAATTTATACCAGATGTGAGCAGTAGAACAACAACTACAACAAAACAACAACTTTGACATTAGATTAACAGAGAGAGATAACGAGAGCAAAATACAATCAGCTGGGCTATCGACTCCACCTGGTATGAATTCGCCTTGGTTGTAAGGCTATTTTGCTGAACTACGTTTAAAAAAAATTTACAAAAACTTTTACAAAAAAAAATTTACAAAAATATTATATATTAAAATAGTTTTTTAAAAACTTTTCTAAAAAAATTTTAACAAAAAGTTTCACTAAAAGTTTTCAAATAAAAATTTCACAAAAAAAATTACAACAAATTTTCACAAAACAAATTACAACAAATTTTGAAAGAAACATAAGAGAGTAACCAAGGCGAATTCATACCAGGTGTGAGCAGTAGGACAACAACTACAACAAAACAATAACTTTGACATAAGATTAGCAGATATGAAACAATATATTTTTTGACAAGACATTAGCAAAAAAAACGAGAGCAAAAAACAATCAGCTGGGCTATCGACTCCACCTGGTATGAATTCGCCTTGAGAGTAACACAAAAATAGCATTACTATGGTGAATATAGCCGAATATAGCACTCTAATTTGTTGTGTATTTTATTTAAAAATTATAGTCAACGTGGCAACTATTGATCAGCAAACTACATAGAGCTGGAAAGATCAACTATTCCTTTTAGCTAAACCGGACTAGATAACTAGAAATTTTATAGTAAAAACTTTTTTAACTCACTGGTTTTATAAAAAGAAATATTGTAGATAATGGTAAAATCAAGGCGAATTGAATACAAGGTAAAACTGTTAGCCCAGGTGAACATCTTCTTCTATATAAGTTTTTTACCCTCTTATGTCAAAATTTGTTTCCATTTACTTTGCCACACTTTTTAATAAATAAAATTTTAAAATAAAAATTTATTTCACTCTAATATTATGTTCTTTTATTTTTATTTTTATTTTTCACTTTTTACTTTAAATATTATAATATATTTTGCAAAAGCTAACAAAACTTTTGTGTTTTGTGTAACAAATTTTCTTTTGTATTTTTCTTTGGGTTTTTGACAACTCTAGGTGTTTTTACACAATTGCCTGTGGTTTTTTTTGTTGACATATTGCGATTACCTAGTGTTCAATTCGCCTTGGGTAAAGTCAAGTTTTTAATTTTTTTTATTATTTTGATTACTAAAAAATTAAATACATGAAGGTACGCAGTAAGCATTATATGAAATTATTGATCATAATTGAACTCATTTGCAAGTCATGAATAATACTTTTGCCGAAAGAAAATTGTACCGTACGCGTGACTCTTTTTGTAGAGTCATTTATCACATGCTTTTTGGTCGGTTCAGTTATTTGAGAGTCCTTTTCATGTCATTCGTAATCATTTTTCAGTGGTATCGAGTCTTTTTAGTTCTTTTCAATATTCTACCGTCAGTTGGTGACTAGGAACAAGGATGTGTGCTAGTGTGTCTAATAAAGTTTTTCCCATTTTTTCTTAAAAATTAATCATCTAATGTGTGAAAAATATTCTTTCAATCCTATTAGTAGTCAGAGAGAATAAACAAACTTAAGCCTTTCCTTAACAATTCATTCATGTGAACCACACCAAAACGTTAAATTTTTTTCTACATTTAATTTGACATTTATCAATTTCAGACTAACTAGATTTGAACCATGAAAAGATACACAATCGAGCAACGCGTTAAAGTTATTCAGGTTTGGATGATAAATTTTTGATGAAAATCATCTTCAGTGATGAGGCACATTTTCACCTCAGTCGATTCGTCAATAAGCAGAATTGCCGCATTTGGGCAAATAATAATCCAAGAGTGATTGTCGAAAAACCAATGCACCCACAAAGAGTCACTGTTTGGTGCATTTTGTGGGCTGGCGGCGTAATTGGTCCGTATTTTTTCTAAAATGAGGCCGGTCAGGCAGTTACTGTGAATGATGTTCGCTATCGTGAGATGATAACGAACTTTTTATGGCCCGAATTGGAAGCTATGAATGTGGACGATATGTGGTTTTAACAGGACTGTGCCACTTGACACATGGCTAACAAAACAATGGCTCTTTTGCGCGACAAATTCAATGGCCGTGTTATCTCACCTGGTGGCGATGTCAATTGGCCGCTAAGATCATGTGATTTGACACCGTTGGACTTCTTGCTTTGGGATTATTTGAAAGAAAAGGTGTACGTCGGTCGATACGCTAGCAATAGATGTGGAACAAAATTAACGTGAGCACCTGCCGGTTGGCCTAATCCCTCGGTGGTCTTACCACCGAGTGAAATTTCAGCGCAACACTTCCACGATATGGCGTTGCCGCCAGTATCGCAATTTACGTGTGAGTAGCAATTTATATAATATGGCAAGCCTAGATTTCATATTATAGCCTCATGCTTAGGGGTTTGGAGACCATCGAAACTCCGTTATATTGAGAGTGCAACAGCACACTTGATCAACCGTGCACCATACCTACATAAATCGATCTTAAACCACAACCACCACGTGTACCCCAGAAGTGGACCTCACCAACAAACGGTCACAGAGAGGATAGGCTCTCTGTGGGGCTACCGATTCCCTTGGTACCAGTTCTTTGGGCACTGGTCGGGCCTCGAAGAGGACCCGTGTAATAAAACAACATACCTTTTCTTCCAGATTTAGGTTCTAGGAACCCTAGTATCGCCGAGTGAATCGCGTCAAAGCATTTGCAATCTTCTGCAGTGACAATTGGGGGAAGCTAGCAATGGATGAGATAATTCGGCACATTAACGGCATAGAACCTTAATTATGCCTCAGCGTCATCGAAAATTTGAAGCATCGGATGGAGATGTGCTGCCGAGGTCGCGGCGGCCATTTGGCCGATATTTTATTCCATACATAATTGAATCATACCGATATTATTAAAATAAAAGGAAATGACAATAGTTTCCTAAATAATTTGTGTTTTATTCAAAATCAACATCGGCCCTTAAAATTTAAACACCCTTTATATATGTACATACATATATGTATGTACCTATAGAAAAATTAATATTTACCTAATTTGAGTAACTTCGAGAAGTGAATTTAAACAAATGAAAATTGTCACTCTAATCTTTAAAAATTGCTTGCAAAAGCTGAAATAAAAAATATTAAATTTTGTATTAAATTACTAAATGATATAAAGTCTAGATTCGAAAAGTATGAGAGAGTAGACTTAAGACACATAGTGTACCTATGATGTATGTAGGTATCAGTGTGACCAGCTCTAAAAATACTTTACAGCAAAATCTATTAAAAATAATGCTAAAACTATTAATTTATTTTTAAAATTAATAAAAGGCCTTAATAAAGTATTTACTTTCATAAAATCGCCTTATAAAATATCATTTGAATAGAACAAAACTGATTGCATGAAAATAAGTGGTAAAAAGTGCCAGATATGTAGGTATATGGCTTTATTTATAAATAAGCCTAAACTAAAAGGTTTTCATGATTTAGTTATAAAATGCATTATGTCATTATTGAAATAATTGGAAATTCAAATAGGAACATGTCAGGTCATAATTTGTAGTAATTCCGTATAATCGATAAAAAATTGTAGTAGATTTTTTAAACAATAATAAAATTATTGTAGGTATGGTTTTTCTAAAACTAAATAATTTTAAAATTCCAAAATAAGTCATTGAAAAATGCTAAAAGAAATGATAACTGCTAAAGATGTGTTTACATTGAGTGTACAAGTCATATGTTCTGTCAAAATTACTATCCATATGGAATTTTATATGTATGTCAAAATCAGTGTTTTACATACATTAAGTGGTTTTACACGACGTGTATTTGTCATATGACTTGTCACTTTTCCATGTGTAAATTCTATACACGTCGTGTGAACCCTTTCAAACATAACATGTGTATTTTCCATATGTACAACACATATGACATTTTTCATTTAGAACGTGTTCTATTTTGATGTGACAAAGCATCTGACATCCTGTAATGCCAACTTGATATTTTGTTATTTTATGCTTTTTATGGTTCCAAACGCGCTAAAAATATGGTAAAAGCACTAGGTTTGCATCCTTTCATCTTTGCATCAGCTGCGGTTGGAAATAAAAAGCTGTGTGGCGGCAATATTATATATTGTAGGTTATGTCACATGTAATTACACAAGTACGTTTGAAAGCAAAAATTAAAACCGTATGTAAAATGGCTATTTTGACAAACACATGAAATTACATATGGACTATCAAACTGAAAAGTCATATGACAAATACACGACGCGTCGTGTAAAACCATTTTAATATTTGTGTTCAAACGTCCACATGTTATGTACATACATATGTATGTACATATGACATAACCTCCTGTTGTTAAAAACAATAATCAAATATTTAAAACTGCTGGTCCTCAAAGTGTGGTTTAGATGGATTATTTTTTTAAATTATTAGACTATATAATAAAACTAATAATAATAGCTTTATTGGGAACTGATGCAGTTATGTAGTTATTAGCTATTTTGCATATTTTTGCCGCCATTTCATTTTATTAGAAACCCGCTAGTGATGTCAACTATGCAAACAACTACCGTTTTGTGTTATCATTTGGGAGCTTCTAAAACAGTACAGAAATCAATTTATAAGAGAGAAATTATATCAAAACTAAAAATAATTATAATAAATAATACAATAAGTAATAATTAATATCATTTGAACTATATCAGCAACAATTAAATGAACAATTTGTTGATGTTAATGTCAATTTATCTTCACTCTTTTTTTATTAGGAATACATTTTTTATCTTAATTCTTATGACAATAGAAAAGAATTAAATTTCTTTTAATAATTGAGCCGTTGCTTTTGAAAATGAGAGAACTCCATTTTATTTTATTTAATGATTTGCATTTGAATGGCGTTAAAAAAATTCTCAAGCCGTAATAGACTTAATTAGTTAGTTAAATTTGTTGAGACTGATTATTTTCATATTACAAGGTTTGCCACCATACATTATTTTTAAAAAGAGTACTTAAAAAAGAGTACTTTTAAAAAAAGTACTTTACTTCTATATTTTATTTTAATATGATTTCATTCTTCTTTTTCTTTGGTACATTAAAACAAAAAACAAAAAAAATTATAATTATAATAATAATATGATTTCATTCTTTTTTTTTACAGTAAAATAAAAAACAAACAAACAATTAATATTATAATTAATTTTAAAGTATAAAGTAGAAAAAGAATAAAATATTCAATAACAAGTTGTATGTAATTATAAATTAGGTTACATAGCGAAGATTTTTCACCATAGTTGCAGAATGAATGCTAAATTCTTAATATATTGCAATATAGAAAATAGTACAATTCAACGTGGACTTGTCTCACTTTCAAAATCAACACTTTTAAAATATTGTTGACCAAATATATTTTTAATAACAAATCTATACTGATATTGAAATAATTTTATTGTTAATTGATTAAAATTATGTTAATTTGTTTAGGTTTAATTAATTTTCTTCACAAAATGGAGTTCTCTTATTTTCAAAAGCAACGGCTCAATTTAGTGATTTGCACTTTCGATAGCCACAATACCCCAATAGCAAAGTTGTCAAAAGCTGTTAATTAGGGAATATTATAGTTTACTTACCGTCTTAAAAAAAGATTTAAAAAATAAAGCATTTTAGTAAAGAAAATTTTTAATTTAATTTAATGTTTCTTAGTACCGGTAAAATGGATAAGCACACCTTGTTATTGTCATATAGTTTTACACACCAAATAGAGCGTGCAAGGCGAATTCATAACAGGTAAACTCGAGAGCTCAGCTGACTATTTGTTGTCTCCATCTTCTAGTGTCAAAATGTACTAACATTTTTTATTTTGATATCCAAAGATGATTTATACAAAAACAAAATGTACGTATTTTTATAACAGAGTTGTACTCTTTTTTCGCCGAGAGTCTTACCTTGTTTATTGTGCCATGAGAGCGTGCTTTAAATAAAAAACTAACACGTATTATTGCACATAGATAAATAACATATGTATGTTATGTTTCAAATGGTTGACACTATATGTATAGTTTTACATATGGAAAATCTGACATTCCATATAACTTGTACACGCAATCTAAACACGCTTTAAATGAATAATTTGCGGCTAAATTGTAAAAAATAATGCAAAATTTAGTTGCAAAAATGCCAAACTGCTGGCTACACTGGTAGGTAAGTATGTACATATGTACAGTTGGCTCAGAAAATGAGTGCTCAAGCTAACTGTACTTATTCAAATAAACTATTCAGTTATTAATAATGGTAATACTTTTTAATTTATCGTTACAACTCAATACTTTTCAATTGGGTACTCAACACTTCCGTTTACATTCTAGCAGAGAAAATTTATCGTCGTAGTTGTCAAATAATTTTATAAATTTATTTTCAAAAATACTACCGTAAAAGTATCGATTAACTACTTTTGTGTATTGAGTACCCAAAATAATGATCGAGTATTGAGTACTCGGTACCCACACTCAATACTTTGCCAGCACTAATATGAATGCTTATAGGTACCTACTTAAGCCCCTTTCACACTATAATACTGAGTATTAAGATTTTCATTGGATTTTGTAAGATAGAAATCCAATGAGAATTGTGTGATTGTCAAAAAATCTAACGTAACATAACATTTCGTTTTCACACTATCACACTTCAAATAAAATGAAAAATATCAGCAAAGGAACAAGCCGAGACGAGACATTGAACGGCGTCGGCTGAGCAATTTTATGTGGACGGCAGATGTGACGGGTCTTAAGTTTGTTTGGCGGTTCAAGTTTTCGGTTAATAAAAAAATAAAAAACAAAAAAAAAATTATACCTACATTCAACAATTTCTAGACATGGCAGAAACATTTCTAGACATGGCGTTATGACTGATGGCAATTTAAGGCAGGTGCAGGACAAAGTAAACATTTCATCGGCGGCGGCGAACTATCGGCTACGACTCAATCAGCTAGGTTCTTTGCTTTACAAAAACACAACCCTGATTAAATGAAAAATTTTATCGTTTAAGGGCAGTTTAGACAGTAAGACTTTACGTACGTAAAATCTAAGAGAAAATAAAATGAAAATCAATCCGTATGACAACACAGAGATTAAAAATCGTATGGTTTTTATTCTTACGTTTACACTATTGGTGTTGAATAAAATGAAGTAAAATTGAATCAGCTGTTGTTAAAGCAATAAAAAAAGTGAAAACAAATAAATAGAGCGCGTAGTTGTGAAAAATATGCCAAATTAAAAAAAAAAGGAACAAGGAAAAGGTTCTTGGTGTTGTACTAGCCATTGCTATAATAAAAAAATTGGAAACCAACAACTAAAACAAATTAAAAAATGTGCACGTTCTTTTGCCAAAAGTTTTTTATTGTTTACAAACTTATTTGTGATGCCAACTGGATCTATTTTGCACTATATTCAGCGGTTTTCTGTTATTTTGACGAGTTTTGCCTTTGAAAAGTTAGCATTAATAAGAAAAACGCAACCCTGATCTAATGAAGTAGAATAGTTTTTGAAAAATTTCAAAACATAAAGAGAGCCGTAAGACTGTCATATTTCCATCCGTATTTTCTCTCAATGTCGGACAGTTTCATTACATATTATGTTTAGACATTACTACTTGTACTCTTCTACACAACAATTTGACATTTCGTATTACTTGTAGTATAATGTAAACCGCCAGTTAGAAAATTTTCTAAAAATGGTTTGGTATTATGGGATGCCAAATTTCTTTCCGTATTATTTCACATTTTGATAACATACTGCTTTCACACTATCACACTTTCTCATTGAATTCAAGTATTTGACAAGTCTTAATACTCAGTATAATAGTGTGAAAAGGGCTTTAGTACTATCCCATAAAAAAATAAATTAATAAAAATTTTAATTTTCTTTCAAGTCATCTAAGTATGTATATATGTATGTAGTATGCATAAACATGTGTATGTTTATAAAAATGTGTATAAGTTTGTACATATGTATGTACCTATGGATGTATGCATAGGTATTAATACACGTCTTTTTAAACTTGAATTCATTGGTTGCATTTAAAGAGGCGTGCAACTTTAAGCCAACTAGGTATCATAATTTAAAAAAAAAACAACAGCTTAACGCATTGTTGCATAAAATAAGAAACAATAAAAAGGGGTAACAAATTTTTAATGCCATATAATTTCATACACATCTAAACATTCTTATTTTAAATTCAGTACATACATATGTACATAACATATATACCTACAACACTTTAAATACCAACAAACATCAGAAATCTATTTTAAGAATTCAATTCTCATCACACATCTAGACACACTTAGATAAGTTTACTTGCAAACAAAATCCAAAAAAATCCAATTAGAATTTGTGGGCAATGAAAAACAATAACAAAGCTTTTAAAAAAGTAAAGGTATTAAAAGCTTAGGTTTTTATATCAATTTAGACAAGTTGGAATATTAAGCAGTCGTGGCCGAGTGGTTAAGGCGTCTGACTCGAAATCAGATTCCCTCTGGGAGCGTAGGTTCGAATCCTACCGGCTGCGAGAAAACTTCTTTTTTTCTTAAAGAAATAATATTTTATTACTGATCTTAGTGTCTAATTTGTCTTTATCTCTTTATAATAAAGAACTTAAGCCAGAATAAATATTATTTCATTTATTTATTATTATTAAAATTTCCATAAAAATACGCAATTCAAAGTAAATACATCAAAGGAAATACATACAATAGTATTTATTATTTATTTATTATATATTTATACCTACAGGTAAAAACTTAAAATCTTGTTTCTCGAGAACATTTATAACGTTTTTTAACGATATAGGTAATTGTTCATCAATTAATAAAAGTTAACAAAAACATTATAAAATGCATTAAAACCAGGGTTCAGAATTTTTTATTTATGAGCGTTGAAATTTCAACATAACATATGATTAATATTTCTCATAAATGAGATTTCCAAAACTTTAATTCTTTTCACGTTGATAAATGAACAACAACAAATAATCTGCCTACGATCACACAAGAATAGATATAACTGTTTTCAGGGCTCCGTACCCAAAGAGTAAAAACGTAACCCTATTGTTTTCGCTGCAATGTCTGTCCGTCCGTCTGTCACCGCCATTTATCTCTGGAACCGTAATAGGTAGACTCTTGGAATTTTCACAGAAAATGTATAAATGTTGCCGCTATAGCAACAAATACTAAAACTTATAGGATGTCCCAAAACACGCGTTCATTTCACGTATATGTGTTGTCTCTCGAACTGTAGGAGGCATACACTTAAAATTTACAAACAGTAATTAAAACTTAGTTCGCTATATAAACAAGCATCGAAAAATAAATATAAAAAAACCATAAAAGGTAAACTCTTGAAATATTCACAGAAGATTTATAACTGGAGCCTCCGCTATAGCAGCAAACATTAAAACTTATAGGGTGTTCCGAAAGTGACGTGTAATTTGCGTTTACATCTTTATTTCTTGAGCTGTAGAAGTCATCCACTTAAAATCTGCAGACAGTAATTAAAACTATGTTCGCTTTATAAACAAGTATACAAAATTAAACCTTAAAATTAAAGGGTGTTCTGATAGTGACGTGATTTGCATGAATTTGGTCTTATTTTTGAACCATAATTGATAGACTCTTGAATGTTATATTTAATATCTGTGATAGACTCATAGATGTTATATTTTACGCCCTCTATAACAAATAGCAAAAATTAAAGGGTTTTCCGACAATGAGGTAATTTATTTTTTAAAGACAACACTACCTCTGCGAAGCTTTTTGCTTGTCTGTAGAAAACACCCAGAATCTTTGGCGGGAAGCGAAACCGCAACCTACAGACTGATAAGATAGAGCGCTTCTAATCGGTCTATCGAGGCGCTCATTTGCATTTTGAACTACATATAATAGGTAGACTCTTGAAATTTCTACAGAAGATCCTAAAATAAAAATAAAGATACTAAAAATAAAAGGGTGTCCGACAGTGACATGTTTTTTTTAACCGTAATAGGTAGACTCTTGATATATTCAGAGAAATGGAATAACCATGGCCGCTATAACATATAATAAAATTAAAGGTTGTTGCGACAATGACATGATTTGGAGGTATATTTGTAGGCTTTATTTTTTGAACCGTAATAGGTATACTGTTGAAATTTTTTAAGTATTTAGTACTATGCTCTAAAACAATTAAAATTAAAGGGTGCCCCATAAGACGTGAAAAATAAAACAACTTGTATTTTTAAAGTTGTACTGAACATAGTACGGAGCCCAACATGTGTGAGTCTGACTCGCACTTGATTTACTTAGCATTCATACATATGTACATGAACAGTGAAAAACGAAGAATATGCGTATTATTCATATGTGATAAGTAATGACTTAGCTCATTCTCATGAATGCTCTTTCACGTAAATGTTTGTAAATTCATAAATTATCATGTATGAGCACTTGCATTTAAAACAAAATTTTTTTATTTATTCACTTTTGAACAGAAAAGAAAAAAATAAATTATTTCACTCATAAATGAATAAACAAAAAAACAAAATATTTTCTATTCTCTCACTCATGTATCAAAAAGCAGAAAAAACTAAAATGTACATACTCACAAATGTTTGAGCTGTGAGTAAGCATTTCGGTACTCTGAATAAAATGCAATATCTAAAAACAAAAAAGTTTTGCCTGAAGTGGTCCTCCACATCATAGTGCTGTATTATTGAGCCACGTTTTGTATTAGATTAATACAAATAAATATATAAATAATAATACCTTAATCACTATGATAAAGGGTAAATAAATTTGACACGGATGAATAAACTGACAATATCAAGAAAACTAAAAAAATAATTAACATTTTGCATCAAACAAAATGTTTCGACAATTTTTGAAACAAAACATTTTTTCAGCTTAGTGGTTTAGGAAGTGGACATAGAAAACTTGTCATTTATTTAACTTTACCTATTTTAGTTTCAACGTTCATACATAATCTCCTTTCTATTTTCGACAATTGTTGTAAGAAAAACTTAGTTATTATATTGTGGTTATTTTTTCTTAAATAAGCGCCGGCGTGTTTGCAAATGATTTATTTGATTTTATCTGCAATTCTTCTTATCCTGCTTGCCTTATTGTATTTAAGTTGCTTTTCTATGTGTGTTTAATAAAATATTGATGACAACGCCACCATACTTCAATGCACAGTGGCACTGATTGCACTAAATAAATAAACAATTGCCAACCCGATTTCGATTTTTGACTTCTGGCCGCTTCCATTGAGATGATTAGGTCTTCGTTTCGACGTCATAACCATATACCCACGTTTCGTAACCTGTTATGACCTTGAGCGATATTAATGCCGTTTCTTTTGATCAAAATTTAGCAATTTTGAAACAAACTTCGCATCCAAACGTTTCATGCCCAAAACATTCGAGAAAATTGCATGGCATGAGCCGATTGATATGCTAACATCTATGCAACTTCCCTAATAGTGAATCGACGGTTTTTCAAAAACTCTTTTTGTCACTGTTTCAATGTTTTCTTCATTTGTTGAAGTGGTTGCAACCAGGACGCACATCGTCATCAACAATTTCTCGGCCTTCTGCAAAGCGCTGGTACCTCTTATAAACCCTCTTTTGAGTCAAAGTGGACTCGTAAGCACCATTCTTAACGCAAAATTTAATATATGTAAATTTAATATTAAATTTTTATAATTTTTTTTAAGTCAAAAAATCGAAGAACTCACACAAACAACAAACTACCTACTAATTCAATTTTTTTTTTTTGTTTCTGCCCAAAAAAAATTGGTAAATAGCAAAGTTACGAAACCAAAGCGCCAGGGTGTGATTGCCTTAGCTTCCTCCAAAGTCTTCAAAGCGACCTATACCTTCGTATAGGAAGTGAGACTCCAAATTCAGCTAGGTAAAAATTAATAAGAGTTTAATGGTGCTCCTCCAGTGAAAATCTTGAGTTTATTGGTTCTCCTCCAGTTTAAAATTAAGTTTAATGGTGCTCCTCCAGTTAACAGTTGAGTTTTTTAAAATAGTGCTCCACCAATGTCCGACTTATTGAAATTAAAATTTATAAGTTATAAACGATAACCAAACGATTACACGTGGCGGATTAAAAAACCACCAATAACAGTACCGTAGTACAGCTATTCGAGGACGCCAATCAGCCAGTGTGAGAACGAGACGCAAACCATTCGAAGGCCGAGCAACAAGGACAGCCTGATTGACCTTAAGCGATAATGACAATAACGCACACACGTGTTCCCCGACCCAGAACTACTTTACGACTGCTAATTCAAATTGGCTGATAATGCCAACATATGACTAACACATGTGTACAAACATAATAAAAAAATTTCGATACATAATCGAATGTACACAGCCTGCGAAAATTCAAAATTTTACCTTTTCTTTTGAACATATGTGGTAGTAACCCCTTAATTTTTAGTTTATCTTTTAAATAAATTTTCCCGCAAAAAATGGAAACTTGATTTTGATTTTAGAACCATGGTTACTTGGGAAAATTTTCTTAGAATTACCCATTAGTACAACAAAAATTGAGCCACCCTAATTCGTATATTGTACACAAATGCTTTTGTTGTTTCTGGAGAAAGTGTTTATTGAATGCAAGCAGTGCCCCCGACGTTGTCAGCGTCCTGACAATATGTTGATCAATTTTTCTCTGAAATAATCCGTACCAAATTTTAAGACTCTTACTTTTACAGTGTATTTACATTATATAGAGATATCCATCTCTGGGTAATTACTCAAGATATTGCAATATACATATGTATGTACATACATACTAAAACAAATGGTATTGCCAAGTCTTTCGTATCATTAAATCGATAAAATTACGTACTTTTTAATAAAATTTTTGGGAATTTAAATATTAATTATTTAATATTATGCTAATTACCGATAACGTTTTTTAAATAAACATGCAATTTATTTGTTGGGGGAAAAGAGCTAGTTCCTATAAGTATTTCACTGGTTGCTCAGGCCATATCATCCGGAAACCTTTTTCCTAATTTGGAAAATATGTAAAAACCTTTTTCCTAATTTGGAAAATTAAAAAACGTTATGCGTAATTAGCATAATATTAAATAATTACGTACTTTTACTTTTTATCTCTAATTTCTACTGGAGATAAGAAATTTTTACGGGAAAAAAGTATCCTATGTTTGAACGGAGGCCTTAAGGTATCTCCCAGACAGACGGATAGACAGTTGGAGGTTTACTATATGTATAGATAAATTCATTCATACACTGATTTTATACACATTAATAAAATACAAACGCGGGACGACGGTCATTCTTAGGTTCAACACCTACCAGAGCTCTTAAGATCTTCTCCTATAGGCTAAAATTTAATAAGCATTTCACTTATATGTATGTACATATATGTATGTGGCAAATATGTATGTACATATGTCGAAATTTCTGATAAAATACCAACAAGTTTTTAATTCACCCTACTGTGCATTAGGCCACTTCATAGTATAATGCATGCATTGACGCTTTGCAGTTTGCAAGTATAAACATCAATAGTTTACACTATTTTAGTTGAATACCATGTAGATTTAACTATAATTGGCGTTTTTTAAATTTATTCAAAAATGATAGCAATTTTCAACAAATACCGGGTGGTCCAAATGCAAGTTACTTTTTAATTATATATATGTTATTTTGACGCTAATAAATATCAGTCAGTATCACATCTCCGACAAAATGAGTCGCTTTACGCTTGAACAATGTTGGGAAATATTGCAAATTTATTTTCCAAAGTGATGTGTTGCCCACAACGCACAATGCTTTGTTCCCATATAACGATGGGACAAAAATAGAAGGAGTTGAAACAGACTTTTGAAACTTTGCAGTTCAGTTATATTTAGCTTAATTAAGAAAAATTTCAGTTTTTGGAAAAATCGGAACAAGGACACTTCTACCGCCCATGTTCCAAAGAGCTAACATTTTTATATTCGCTATGTTATTCAACAAAAAAATGTGAAAACATAGGTTTGTTAAATCCATCATAATTGCTCTTGAAAAAAGGATTCTTAATCCTGTCCAATGTCCTTTATAGAATTTTGCACAAAGATCTCGGATTATCTGCTGCAAGGGCCAAGTTACGTCCCACCATCTACTTCGTTTCGGCTTCAGAATAGTTAGTGCTGGCAAAGTATTGAGTAGCGGGTACCGAATAACACAAAAGTATATCTAATCGGTACTTTCAGGTTAGTATTATTAGAAATAAACTGAATTGAATATTTGGCGACTACGACAATTAATTTCCATTGTTATTATGTTAACGGAAATATTGAGTACAATTTAGTATCCCTTTTGAAATTATTGAGTAGTATCGAGCAAGGATGATAGAAGAAAAGGTTGCGCCATCCCGAAAAAAAAAATTAAATTTTCTGCGAATTTTGGCCTAATGACGTCACGAAACTGTCTTCCTATTGGCTAATAATTCTGATTGAGAGTATAACTAAAAATTATGAGAGTTTTTAATATAAATTATGAGAGTTTGTTTGAAGGGTTGCCAATTTTCGCCTATTTCTTAGATTTATTTGTACGTAGTTATTAAATTGACTGAAAAAATCATGTAACGGAAAAACATGCGCATGGCGTAATCTTTTCTTCTGTCATTCTTGGTATCGAGTAACTGAAAGTAGTAGAAGTTGCCAGCACTATTACAGAAACTTCGGTTGAATTTAATAGACGAGTAGCATTTTCATGTCGTTGCCTATGGTAACAAAGAAAATTGCCGCTTCTGGGAATGGGAAAATCTACATTCTAATATGTAGAAGCCAATGCATCCACAGAGATTGACAGTTTGGTGCGGATTTTGGAAAAGTTGCAGAAAACGCCGTTTCAGTCAACGGCGTTTACAGATTTTTTTTTTTTCATAATTTATTTATTGTATCTTCAATAATTTTTGAACTAACAATAATTACTCGTATCTTAAGTCTAAAATAAAATATTCTTTTTAAGTCCAGCCAGTGCTAGACAAAAATAATGTTTGTTTCACGGATTTCGAAATCATTTGCGGGTAATCCCTCTAATGTACGGCCAAGAAAAGCAGTATCTCTTCTTTTTAGTCGAATGTAACCAGGTTCATTCAGCATGTTACGCGCCAAAGGGTTTGGATGAGATTCAAGCCTCTTTAGATATGTGACTGCATGTTCCGCTATTTCTGATTTAACTGATGGCATGTTTAGGTCTTTGTGGATGTTCGAATTTTTTATATACCAGGGAGCAGATGTAATAATACGTAAAATCTTATTTTGGCGCCTTTGAATTTTTTCTACATTGCTAGCTGAGGCAGTGCCCCATAACTGAATCCCATAACACCAAATTGGTTTGAGGACCGACTTGTACAGTAGAAGTTTACAATCTAAGCTCAGGGTGGAGTTTCTGCCAATAAGCCAATTTAGTTGTACTGCTTTTAGTTTCATTTGTGTTAACTTGAAGTCAATGTGGCTTTTCCAAGTAAGGCGACGGTCAAGATGTATACCCAGGTATTTAACGTCTGAAAGCTGTGGTATCATTTGGTTATTTATGCGAATAGGAGAGCATGAGTCCCTGCGCAGTGTGAAAGTTATGTGAGTGCATTTTTGTTCATTCACTTTTATTCTCCATTTTTCTAGCCATTTTTCCAAATTGAGTATGTGGTCTTGTAAAAGTTGTAATGCTTCTTGGGCACTTTCATGAATACTTAAAAAAGTTGTGTCATCTGCAAAAGTTGATGTGTGGACTAGGGTGCTAATTGGCTTATCCGATGTGTACAGTAAATATAAAATTGGTCCCAAAATACTACCTTGGGGAACTCCGGCTTCAATGAGCTGTGGCGAGCTTATAAAGTCACCTTCTTTTAATAAAAACTTGCGATTCGTTAAATAATCTTTTAAGAGCTTATACAAGTTTTCGGGCAAGTTCAGCTTTAGCTTAAATATTAGGCCTTCGTGCCAAACCTTATCGAATGCTTGAGAAACGTCGATAAAGAGCACAGAACAGTATTTTTTTTCTTCAAAGGTCGTTTTAATTACATTTACTAATCTGTGTGTTTGTTGGATCGTACTATGTTGTTTTCTGAAGCCGAATTGATGGTTCGGAATGCATCCTTTCGCGCTAAGAATTGGATTCAGCTTAGTTATTAATATTCTCTCAAATAACTTTGACACGTTTGATAAAAGGCTTATAGGTCTGTATGATTCTACTTTTGTGTGGTCTTTTCCTGGTTTAGGAATCATTGTTATCAAAGAGACCTTCCACTCTGTGGGAAAGTACTCAAGACGTAAGATGGCATTAAAAACAAACAAAATAATTCTGCGACCTATACGGGGCAACTCAACTAACATCTTGTTACTTGTTTTATCAACGCCAGGGGCTTTTTTGGTGTTTAAATCTGCTATTGCCCTTTCAATATCGCGAAATTCAAATCTTAGGGGTACTACAGCACTAGTCTCTACTGATGGTAACTCAGCTATATCAGTACATACATTTGGGATGAAAACCTTCTTCAAATGTCCAACGAACAAATTGCCTTTTTCGGTATCATTCCTTGCCCAGTCTCCACAAGAAGTTCGCAAGGGAGGCTTACGTACGACCGGTCTTTTAAGGTTCCTACATGCACGCCATAATGAATAATCTGATTGAGCAGTTGCATCGAGGTCTTCCAAGTAATTTTTCAGAGATGCTACTCTTCGAGATACTAGCAGCTGTCTTAGTCGTTTCGTGCAATCTTTAAGTCTAGATTTGAGTTGAGGAGATCTGTGTGCTTGCCACTCTCTTCTAATTTTTCTTTTTTCAGCCAAGAGCCGCTCGACGTCTACAAAGTAAATTTGATTGTATCTAGCTGATTGTCTGGTTTCTGTCGCATGTTGGGCAGCTGATTTAAGATTTTGATCAAAATAAATTAGACTCTGGTCCACATCTTCTGGTGTTCTTAGCGGTATGTTTTCCGAACAATGAGTACTGAGATACTTTCTATATTTCAACCAATTAATGCTTGTGCAAGTTGTTGGCGACACGATATTTTGCTGATTCCATATATAGACAATAGTGGGTGAATGATCTGAGGATAATTCGAGTGACGCTTCAACCTTAATCATTTCTCTCGAAATACCTTTAGTCACGCCAAAATCAATAACATCAGGTATTTTTTGTCGATCAGTAGGCCAATAGGTGGGTTGTCCACTTGATATCACATTCAGACGCATTTTGGAAATTGTATCAAACAAAATACGACCTTTTGGAGTTATTAGGCGTGATCCCCAAAACGTATGTTTAGCGTTGTAGTCGCCTGATGCAATGAAACAGGGACCTAGTGATTTGAAAAAGTTGATATATTGACTCTCTGATATTTGAAATCTAGGAGGCGAATAAATCGAAGAAATAACAAAGTTTTGATGATATTCTTCAATACAGATGTTTGTTGCTTGAAGGTAGTCCTCACAAAAATCACACAGTAAATGATGTTTAATTCGAGCCCTTATTAGTATTGCTGAACCACCACATGCTCTGCCACGGGGGTCTTTAGTGTCATATAATATATAGCCATTGATTTTAAAAAAGCTATTTGTTGTTAAATGAGTCTCTGAAACCATCATGACATCAATTTGTTGGTTCTTCAAGAAGTACTCGAGTTCATTTTTGTGTTGGCGTAAGCCGTTTGCGTTCCAGAAACATATTTTTAAACAGTTCATGGTTTGTTAAGTAACGCATGCAACATAGTAGATTGCATGCGTACCATTTCTTGCATCATGCTGCTCATAGAGCTCATAAAACTGTTTATCGACTGCACTAATGTCTCGATGCTTGCTTCGAGACGATTGAAATTACCAGATGGTGTTTGTTCTTTAGGATGCGATTGCAAATTAGGAGTAGAATTAGTTGCCGGTGCCGCTTTATGTACTGCAGTATGATTGGTTTTTACCATATCTGCGTATGAAACATGTTGTGTTGTTGGTTGGGCTAACTGAGGATAATGAGCATTTGCTCGATATTGTGGGTGCTTAGCAGAAGTATTTGATTTTTTAGTGGTTTTCCTTACCATGGAAAAAACTGGACAGCCTCTGTAGTTAGCAGTGTGGTTTCCACCGCAATTGCTGCATTTTTTAACTTTCGAGTCATCCCTTGCTTTGTCGCATTGGGCGGAACAATGTAGCTCGCCACATACAACGCAAACCGGAGGCAACTTACAGTAAGCCCTGGTATGACCATATTCTTGACAATTTAGACACTGGACAGGTGCTGGACGCTTATGCGGCTCCTCTACAGTTATTTTACGGTGTAACAGGTATTTCAGATTGTAAATGGGGTGCGTTTCGTTTTTCTTCAATCTGATATCTCCAGGTTCCAGTTCAATGCGAAATAGTGGTTGGGGGACACGATCCCGATTACGGAGATTATCTACACTTTTTATTTTAAAACCCGCTTTTTGGAGTCCGGCTCTTATTTCAGCTGGATCAACGTATGAATCTACACCTTTAATAACTACCTGTAGACCTTTACTACTCTTCAGCTGATAGGTATAAAAGTTCTTTTTGCAGTTTTCGAACTCGTTTACTGCTTTACGATAACTGCTTTCATCAATAAATTTTTAGATTTTTTTATTGCGTGAAATGTAAATGTGGTTTACTATATTACTATATACACAGCTCATAGAACTATCGATTTTTTGTGCAGTTCGATAATCATATTATCACCCGCCTTGCCAATATCAATTAGCTACCGCGGAGCTGCGATATCTCCTCTTCAGACTTCTTCGAGTGATGTGCCGTTTAGAACCGATGCTATGAGAATAATGTAGAAACTATTCATACCCAAAGTCTTGGAAAATTGGACTGACAGGATTATCTCCTGCAGAGCTAGCCGCGGGAGTCACATGAATGAAATC
The DNA here is from genome assembly GCA_949628195.1 of Phasia obesa. NCBI lineage: Eukaryota > Metazoa > Arthropoda > Insecta > Diptera > Tachinidae > Phasia > Phasia obesa. The sequence continues at coordinate 90,674,196 of OX451218.1, forward strand.
GTATTTCAGAAATAATGGCAATATTCGTTATTTCTAACAAATTAATTAAATTTAAATTAATTTTTAAGAGATACATGCTTGTATTTGGACGACCCTTTATTAGACATAAGCCCAAATAGCTAAGAGACAAAGTAAAAGAAATAAGAAGCTATTTACGTCAGTGCCTGGCATGTTGCTTTAACCCAACGGTTTTCTTAACGCTGGGTGAAAGCAATCTGTCAATAAACGCCCTTGTTGTGCATAGATACACAACATGTTGCCATTTTATAACAAGGCTGGGAAGACCATGCTCTTGTTTAACAGTTGAATACTATCTAAACCTTTAAAACACTGTAGGTGCCTTTGTTGAATGTACCACAGCACACCAGACTAAAATAATCCTTCCTGATATTAGGTCTAAATGACAGGCACCACTTTACTACTCGAAGGGAAGGTCATTTAGATTTAGGCAATTTCCTGCGGGGTTACCGATATCCGTGTTACAAGTCGTTTGGACTCTGTGCCTCGTATCTGTTACTTATGTGAGAAATTTCTCACTTGAAATTATTATAGTCATCATGTTTTACACAGGGTGAGCTAGAGATAATAACGAACTTTTCCATTACTTTATGTTAAAAAGTTAAGGATTACCTACAGCACAACCTAGTAAAACAGGATGACTATAATATTTTCATGTGCAAAGTTTATCTCTTTAGTTACACAAACGAGGTACTGGTCAGACCACGAAGGTTCTATCCTCCAGTTTCATGGAGCATTGGCGTCAGGTGTTAGGAGTCAAAAACACAATGGCTGAATTTTTACCACAAAGATATTGTGCTGTTGGGGTTTATTGCTAGAACCACTTATGTGTAACTCCCATTGTGCATTCAGTTATGCCATCGGCTGTCAGCGGTGCGACAGATTTTTATCGATAACAGGCACTTGACAGTACTTATGGTCGGAAAATATACCGTTTACTTGTTTTAAATTATTTCACCTTTCCCTATGTTTTGCTTTCTTTTCAAATAGTGTAGTCTAAGAGTCCCACCATTTTCCCTACATTTTATTTAAAAGTTTTTAAATTTTGACAACTTTGTACTCGTATTACAATTTTCATTGTATGGCACAAGAGGCAATTTATCGCCTATAGAATCCCAAAAAAAATAATATACACAGTCGTCGTGTGCATTGGGAGGAAAAGTATGTTCAAACAATAGTGAATAAAACTTAACACAAAAAACATTCACACAATTTCTTTGTCGGTTACTCTAAATAAAACAATGCAAACAGTATTTACAAAAAAAAAAACTTAACTGAATTCCAATTATGTCAATATATTATTTTATTTGTAATATAATGATTATTTATTGCACTTCTTAGCACAATTGTATTACAAGCCACCTACAATGTAAATCGTATTAGGCCAAAAAGTTGGTTTATTTGAAAATTTTCAAAATATTGTTTGCAGTTGTTTGAAATAAAAGTTTTTTTTTTGTACAATTGTCGTGTTATTTTACCTAAATATGGAATTAAATTTTTCTAATTTTGAGCTAATCTATCTGTCATAAACAGAACACCATCAAAGTGGTAAATAATCAAATTTACATATCGTCGCGTTTCTTCTTAAAACCACGTAAGAAGTAAGGTGGTGGCTCTAGATATTTCCAAGGCGTTTGACAGAGTGTGGCATGATGCACTTCTGTCAAAACTTATTTACTTTGGTGTCGGTGACAACTTTTCTCGATTTATATCAAACTTCCTCAGGGATCGCACTATACGAGTTGTTATATGTAGATGGGATTTTATCAAATGAGTTCAAGATAAATTCAGGGGTACCACAAGGCTCCGTTCTTTCTCCTACCCTATTTCTTTATTTTCTAAATGACCTTCTTTGTCAAACTTCAAACCCTACCTACTCCTTTGCAGATTATAGCAGAATTTGTCATTCATATTCATTCAATAATAGGCCGAATCAGTTGGAGATTGGAGCCCAGAGACAAAATATGAACGATACGCTTAATCATGATCTTGTTACAATCTCTGAATGGGGTCGTGCGAATAGGGTAGAATTTAATGCTTAAGCATAGAAGTGCGTTCAAAGATGTTTCTTCATCTATAGCTATGGGTGCTGTATATATTAAGTAATCAGCAGCTCTTCATGTTCTTGGCATGAAAATCCAGGGCGATGTCCATTGGACTAAACACATTTTTCAAGTCGCGAAACAAGCTTTTAAGTGCCTCGGTTTTTTGAAATGGTGTAAAAGATACTTCACTCCACCTGATCTTCTTACTATTTATATCACCTATATCCGTCCTAAAATGGAATTGAACTCTCATGTATGGGCCGGTGCCCCAAATATATACATACATACAGTTGACATAAAAAACTTGTACAGATTTTAAGGTTAGACCAAAAGCAAAATTTTTTATTAATTTATTTTATAACATTTTAACAAAAAAATATTATTAAAAAAAAAAATTAAAGAAATTCATTGCAATAGTAAAATTAAAGAAGACACAAAATTACTCATTTTTACATAACAAAAAAAAACTTGTACACTAAGTTTTCCTTTAAAAGGGTGTAATGAAATGGATACTAAGACTAAATTTAGTATATAGGTAGTATGGCCACCTCTAGCATCCAACACAGTTTTAAGTCTTCTTCAAATAAAATGAACCAGATTTTGCAAAATATTGTGAAGTATGTAAGTATGTATATCCTAAAGTGCACTTTTCAGTTCATTTATGCTCCCATACTGGTCTCCATTTATGCCCAAGTCTGAACCAATGTCAAACTTCATATAAAAAAACAGTATTAGAAATATTGTTTTCTTTTTTATATGAAGTTTGACTTTTGTTAAGGCATGTTACACCCCCGTCTTCATTTGCTATCAACATGCCCTAACAAAAGTCAAACTTCGTATAAATAAAAAACAGTATTAAAATAATGTTTTTTTCATATGAAGTTTGACTTTTATTAAGGCTTGTTAATGTCTACTGAAGACGGGGGTAACGACTAATGTAGACGGGGGGTAATAGAGATGGGAGTTATCCATCAACATGTCTTAACCTAAGTCAAACTTCATACAAAAAACATTATATGTATTTAATACTGGTTTTTTATATCAAGTTTGAATTTTGTTACGATATGTTGATGTCTAATGTAGAGGGGCTCTTTTGAAAAATTTAGTTATTTGTGTTTTGTTTTTTACTGCTAAAATGAATATCTTTATTTTAATATAAAAATTTTGTAGAAACCTCATATATTCGTCTTTAAATTGCTTTTGGTCTTACCTTAAAAACTGAATGGACTACAGAGATATTTTAAGTTGGAGAGGGGAGCGTTTACTGTACAAGTTTTTTTTTTGGTTCACTGTATTTGTTACTAGTTCGGTATAGTCACAAAACCTGTGTACCTACCTATTTTAAATAAAAATTTTATTGTTTACCTTTTTTAACTTTTAAAAGTTATTTTATATAGATAAGCACGTATGTATGTATGGTTAACTATATATATTTAAATTAAATACGATGTGTTAATACAGAAATATTTTAATTATAAAATTCTTTTTCTGCCAGTATTTTACGGCTAATAATCTCTCAATATTGTTCTCATTTTGTGATATTAAGTGTTGCCATAATCTCAACATTTTTATAAAACCGAGTGATTAATATTTTTAGAATAACTGTTTGATGGTAAAAATATGTTCTTAAACTTTCAAGTCAGTATTTCATAAATATTAAATAAATGTATTTAATTAAAAAAAAATAAATTTAAAAGTATAACCTATTTAAATGTTGTATGAAATAAAACAATTTTTAAAGTACATACCTATTTAGATTGCAAAAATATGAATGTTAAAAATGCAAAATTTTACAGGAAATAATGCTAAAATGGTTACACTGCTCATCAAGTATTTATCAATTTTAAATTCACTCTCGTATTGTTAAGCATTCGTTTTACAGTGCCTTTTCTTATTAGTACGTTCGTTAGTCTTGTTAAAAATTATTATACAGATGTACTTATCGCAAGTTGAAAAATATTCATATTAGAGATGAGCACCACTAACACGTGATTGACGTGAGTCGGGCGTGTTAGTATGTAAACTTTAATTAATTAAGTGATTTAGCATGAGAAAAAAAACTGCGGTAATATTTTTTCAAATTTAACGATTTTTTTCGCTGTTCGAAAATGTTTGTAAATTCATTTCGAAAAATTTGAAATACATTCTTAAAATCTTGAAATACACTACACATGTATTAGTACAGTTCTAAATTTGTGAAAACAGTTGAAAATACTTTTGAATGTAAGTACATAAATATATTCAATAAAATGGACCAATAAATATATGAAATAAGTGCGTATCGAACTTACACACGAAGTATTTCGTATAAGGATGAATAAATTAAAAATATAATTTGTCTCAAGCGTAATTATTTGTAGTAGCGACAGAAATTAAAAAAAATGTATACTTAACAGTTCAAAAACACATGTCGTCGCGTTTCTTTTTAAACCTCGTAAACGCAATTTTTTCGAAATTGACTTTTTTGGTTTTTATGGTAGAACATAACAGTTGTTACTAGTTCCGGCCCTATGTTCCACTGGGAGTTAAATGATTAAATATTTATAACAGTTGCCACCAGACAGCATTCTCATCTTAACAAATTTGTATGAAAAAGAAATAAAGCCATTTTCAAAACCTCGTAAGCGCCATACAAATGACACAGCATAGCCATGTTTTTCAAAAAAAAAAAATGTTTTGAAACTTATATTAAAGAAATTATTAAGTTTTTTTTCGTTTTCTGAAAAACGATTTTTTGGAGCTTACGTGGTTTAAGAATAAACGCGACGATGTACAAAAATTAATGCTTACAATTAATCGATTTATATAATTAGTTTGACTTTTGTTAAGACATGTTGATGGCTAATGTAGACGGGGCGGTAAGAATTCAACTAAAGTGGGGAAATGTAGAAATATGTATTAAAATACAAAAGATGTGTGTACTGCGGTAATTTTTTTAAACAAATAGTATTAGCAATAATACAATCTTATCAACTTTGCCATCCCTGATTTGAACACCTTCAAGTAACAAATATGTAGCCGTGTTGGGATCTGACTATGTTGAAATTGTACCGTCCCAGTGATAAAACTGTACCAAATCAACATGAATTGTACCAAAATTTGGCATTAAGTATAAAAAAAAAAACATACATATTGTAGCTCGACATTAAAAGAGGATAAATCAAATCTTTTATACTAAGGCATTTTAAAGTAATTATATTTGACCTTGATTCCTTGTATTGCTAATTTATTTAGTTTTATTTTATTTATTGATCTATTTATTTATTAACAATACAAAAAGCCTATAAGGCCAAAGACATTGTTAGAATACTTCATACATTAAAAATATATTATTATACAATAATGACGTAAATATTATAATATTTATAGCATATAAAAAGCTTAGGAAGAAAATAAATTTCAATTTTTTATAAATTAATAGAAATTCATTGTAAATGTATATTTTTAAATTTAAGCATAATTATAATTAGCACGCTCCTACAAAAATGAAGATCAGAGGCAGAATAATCTGTAGGTTTCTCATAGATCTTGAAAATAAAAATCTTGAGATAAGAGAACGACGTAAATATACCCTTTTTAAAATTTCATAAAAAAAAAGTTAAATTACGTAGTGCAAAATATTGGATTAACGAGCAACCCAAAAAGTCGTAGTCAATATTTTCGAATACCATAGACAAACCGCACTATTCTTTTAATAATAGATCCAAGTTTTCTAGTGTTATAACCAGGGACCGAAAATAACAGTTATTTTTAAAATTTAAAATCAAAAGGTCAGGTGGATATAATTTGTCTATTAGATATTTGAATACAGCATATTGATGCTGTTATGCTAAGTAATAATAAACTTAAAAGACTTTAATTTTTTTGACTTTTATCAAAAAGTCACTTTATAATAATTATTTTTTGACCGATATTTTTTTGGTCAAAAATAAAAGTTAAAATTTGACTTTTATTTTTTAAGTCAAAAATAAAAGTTAAAATTTGACTTTTATTTTTTAAGTAAAAAATATAAGTTAAAATTTGACTTTTATTTTTTTAATCAAAAATTAAAGTTAAGATTTTACTTTTATTTTTTAAGTCAGAAATAAAAGTGAAAATTTGACTTTTGTTCTTATTGACAGCAGATGTTAAAAAAGTTAACCACACTACCTTTTAAAAATGGTTATAAATTTCACAATCATAATAAATACTCTTTTGTTGGCACTATTTAATTGTCAAAATATTTTATTCCATAATAGAAAAATATTTTTTAATCCTTTAAAATACAAACCTCTTAATATATCGAAACATAAAATATATGACTTATACCACTATCATAATCAAGGACTCAAATGAATGGTATTAAAAATATTTAATATGTTTATTTAACACCTTTCTGTTAACAAATTTCATTTATTGAAAAAAAAGTATTATTTTGCAAAAGTACGAATAAAACAAATGTGCATCTGTGGCATAATAGTTTCTAGATTCATCTAAGTACATTGTATCCACCTGAAAGTCTTCAATAAGAGGCTTAAGCATTTCACAGACTTTTCGTTCATTTTTTGACATTAGCTAAAGCCAGCTTATGCATATTATAGTTGGGACTTAAAGTATAACTAACGGGCCGCGGCCTTAAAATTTTTGTAACCAAATTTTAGTAAAAAAGGAAGTACTGCAAAAAGGGTATCATTTTGTGCCTAATCAATGAACAATGCTTTTATTTCTTCATTCATCTATTAAAAATGTTGTTGAAAAGCTTTTAGATCTATTATTAGAATTCCAATGAAAGAAATATCTTTTCTTTTTCTCTTTGGAGAAAAATGTAACCAAAATGAAACCATGTAACCAATTTTGGTTAGAAATAACCAAAACAACAACACTAATTGTCATCGATCTTATTTTTCTTATATTTCCATTACATTATTATTATTATGGCATAGTCAATTTTTTTCTGACTTAAAAAATAAAAGTCAAATTTTAACTTTCATTTTTGACTTAAAAAATAAAAGTCAAATTTTAACTTTTATTTTTGACGGAAAAAATAAAAGTCAGATTTTATTTTTTATTTTTTACTTAAAAAATAAAAGTCAAATTTTAACTTTTATTTTTGACCGAAAAAATATAAGTCAGATTTTAACTTTTATTTTTGACTTAAAAAATAAAAGTCAAATTTTAACTTTTATTTTTGATCGAAAAGATAAAAGTCAAATTTTAACTTTTATTTCTAATCGAAAGAATAAAAGTCAAAAAATAACTATTATATTTTGACTTTTTTGAAAAAAGTCGTAACTGTTACGGTCCCTGGTTATAACCCATAGTACCAGAGTTAATTTCCATATAATAATTAACATGCGACATTAAGAAAGTGTGGGCGAGATTATATTTAATTCTTACAGGAAATTCTTACAATTATTTTGCCAAATTGACCGGATCTCAGTCCAAAAAAGACTACGATTTGTCACTGCTGGAAACTAATTAAGGCGTTGCAAAATCGTCCCAAAAGGCAAAAAGGCATTGCAAACTAAATTACCTATTATTTATATATAAGAGCTTTTCAGTATATATTAAAAATCCTGAACATAATTCAAGAATGTTGCGATTTAGTTTCATGGCTGAAGAACTATGAAATTAAAAATGTTTGTTATTGTAAGAAAAGGTACAAAAAATATTGATTAAAAAAATTTTTTTTTAATAAAATTTTATATATAGTTGTACCAAATAAGCATAAAGTGTACCAGTGTACCAGATTGTACCGAATCCCAACTCTGATATGTTTATCATTTAGTGTGAGATATGTTTATCATTTAGTGTGAGATATGTTTGTTATTTATTTAGATTTGTAAAAGCCTTCCAGTATATTTCAGACAAAAGCCATTTTCTTATTTGAATTGAATCAGAATAATAATAAAAATTAATCTCCAATAGCAAAAGTTTACTTAAAATTGTGTTCTCTCATTTTCGTATGATCACAAGCAATGATGCACTTTAGCGTTTTTTTACGTTTTAGTTAACGCTGAATTCGTCGGATAATATATGTAACAATTTTTTCATAATTTAATTCATAAATTATTAAATAATGTGATAAAAATGTACTTTATTTTAATTCTATTTACAGACAATGGACAAATTAATAGAAAACTTTAAAAATATAATTTTCATAGTTGGAGAGTCAAAAAATCGAGACGGCTCCAAAGAAGATGTGGAAAAAATCCATCAAACTTTTGAAAAGAATTACAATGCAGAAGTACATAATTGGATGGATAGAACGAAAATTGAATACAAAAGATTATTTAGTGATCGTAAGTAAGATCATACTTTTATTTAAATATTTATTTAATTTTTCATGATAATGGTTCCACAAAATTTATCAAAAATAAAAACAAATAATTTCAAAATTCTACCAAAAAAATTTAATTTTTCCATAAATCAAAATTTATGTAAAAAAAAAAATCGAAATTTTACGAATTAAATAAAAATTTCACAAACAAATACTAAAGCGAGCTTTCGCACTCTTAATTTTCTTTAAATCGATGTGTTAGCATAAATGTACCTAGGAACCGAATACCAATACCATTATTGTTTATCATTATTGTTGACTCATGTTTATGCTTTTTGTTAATTAACCAATATTTTTTATTATATAATTTTAAATTTCAGTCAAGAAAAATCCTGAGTGGATCGGCAAATTTAGTAAGTGTAAATTTGTAGCCGTATTTTGTTTATTTCATGGAGATAGTGATGGACGCCTTTGCTTCAACAATACAGCCGTTTCTCTAAAATGTTTTTTTCTCAATCCATTGTTTTACATCAAGCATCTGGATGGCAAACTAAAATGGTTGATTGTGCAAGCTTGCCGCGGCAGCTTTACTGCTCCAGACTTTCAACCGGATGGGGAGGCAAAAATCGTATATTTAGATTATTATATGATCTCCTATTGCACTGGCGAAGGTTTGCCAAGTTATCAGTGGGGTAGAGGTGGCAAGATTTTCATACAATATCTCTGTGATCAACTTAAGGAGAATGCTGAAAATAACTATGGACAATCACTGGTGTCAATAATAGAAACGGTTAACGACAAAGTCCACCAATATGGGGTTGAAGAGAAATTTAACAATTTTCCAAAACCAGAGTACATTCACAATTTGATGATGGACATAACTTTAGCTAATTAACTGTGATTCTAGGATCACACAGGCAACTTATTTGTGTTCAGTTAATTTTTTGTTTACATATAAATTGTTTGTAATTTTAATTAATAAAGTTAAGTTTTATGTGTTAAGCACGCTTTTTATAATAAAACAAGATTTGAAACTACCTATTTAGTGTTAAAACTTATTTCTAGCTTAGGAAATTAAGAGTACAACTTTTTAATTACGTTTGTATTCTACGTCATTCATTTCTGACCCCTTAAATTATACATATGTATGTATATAATTTGTCTCATATAGAGAGGCCCTAACTCAAATAATTGTAACTTTACAGGAGAAGGTAAAAACATAATAGAAACTGTAATATTTATAATGTAATTTATAATGCAAAACTGCTTGTAAAAGCGTTATATTTTACACAACTAAATTTTTGTGACGATACGTATTCGTGTGAAATGTATTGGAATCACAGAAAAACTGAATTTCGTAAAGTATGGGTTTTTACTTGATATCATCGGAATAGGAAAGTCGGAAGTCCATGTTTAGGTTAAAGTGAATTTTCCAGAGATCACAGATAACTTGTGGAAATTATTTGTACACAACCCATCAGATATGCATACATATGTAGGTAGTTTCGAAAGCTATGCTATTGAAAATTGGTATAAAGGGGGGTATGGAAAAATACGGCGCATGCCTATATTTTTAGCATGGCATTGTTATTGCTGAATTTTCACCATAATCGACCCATAAAACTTTAGATTTTAAGGAAAAACCACAATTTTAATTTTATCCAAACAAAAAACCTAAATTTATCAATTATTCAAAAAATAAAATTTACATAAAAAATGATATTTTTACCTAAATATCACAAAAAAATTGGCCGAGCTCGTATCCTGACTGCTCAAAAAGAACAAATTTAAAAAAAATTTGTTTTTCTGTTAATCATTAAATTATTCGAATGAATCTGTACAAATTAAAAAACAAGAAAAAAATATCAACAACAAATTAAAAGATCGAAACCTATAACCAAAATAATCTTTTATTTATGTAAATAAAAGTTTACTTCATTGCGTGATTTATTTAATTTTGTCGACCCGAAAGAAAACACTTTAAAAAGTTGAAACCTTTAATACAAATCGTATATAATTCTTTTTAAATCTACTTTTTTACTTACCAATTTTAATGTTAAAACCTTAGTTTTATTAATCCAATTTTACTTAACACTTACTAAAAACAACAGGCTTCCGCTTGGAGGCGTATTAGAATTAACTAGCGCTATTATTCCTTACCTAACAAATATTTTATTGTCACTTAAGGTCAAGATTAACTAGTCAGATCTAATCGTTAAATCTGTATGTGTTAAATATTGTATGTGTGTCCAACAAGTATGATAGTGTGGATAGTACATATGTGTGACGGATTTTTTTTTAAGTATTTCCGATTTAGTTGTTAGCAAAATTTCATAAAATTATAATTCACATTCGATCAGAATTGCATTTTATGAAGCATGTTTGTGAAACTTTTTTGTGTGATCGTGTGACGAAGACAACTTTTCTTTCGATTTTTTGTAGTAGGGCGGAATTCTGTCCAAATTTATTTTTTTGTAATTAAATTGTAGGATAGTGTACAAGGTCAGTGATACAGTACCTTTATTATCTTTCTCTCCAATTTGAATAAAAATGCAATAGTATTATTTATTTTAAGAAATAATGTATGTATTTATTTATTTCATTTAATTAATTAATGGTAAAGCAACAAATACATCATGGTGAAGGTGAAAAAATAAATTTGCAAAAGTTTCATTTTCGTTATTGTTTATTTTGGTTTTATTTTTATTTAAAAATTTCAATTTTATTGTTTATTCTACTTTATATATTTTTTGTTTGTTTCTTTGTTTACGACAATTTCATAGCAACACACAAATCCCGTTTTAAATTAAAAAAGAAAGAAATTAAATCCAGTTCGCAACACTATTGACATGCCAATGATGTGTTTCGTTTTTATAAGTCGTCGTTAAAATATAAATTACCAACCTATGCCAAAGCCAAGAAAGAAAATAAATTTAAATAATTGAAAAGATAAATAGAAAGATCACACAATTGATCACACATACTTTTCTAACACATCATTCAGTCTTCGACGGCATATTTTTGAGTCCATTCACGTGCATTTTTAATGGCCTCAGCCTCATTGACTTTCCATAATTCAGCGACATCATTGGCCAAAGGATCATCGGGATTGGGTGCACTTAGCAAAGCTTGAATTGATAATAAGATGGTGCGTATTTGTAAAGCAGGACTCCATTTATCTTTCAACACATCCAAACAGATACGTCCTAAACGATCAATATTTGGATGATAAATTTTTGTAATAAATCGCACTTTTGGCGCTGACATTGGATAATCTTCTGGCAAAAATAGTTCCAATTTAAATACGCCACCCTCAAAAGGCGAATCAGTTGGACCTGTTACGATGACATGAAAATATCTGGCATTGTTTTCGTCCGGAATGGCATTAATACCCGGTACGGGCTCTTGCATAAGACGTTGAGTTTCTTTAATAATACGACGTGGTAGGCTGGACATTTTTTGTATATTTTAAATATATTTGTTGTTGGGTAGAAAACAAACAAAAACTTAAATACAACGAATAGGTATTTCGTCGACGATCAACCAGATGCTAGAGATGATGTTATGAGAAACGGGTGTTAGAAATATTCTTCTCTAAACCTTTGGTTTGTACAAGTTTTTTATTTATTTATTTATTTTTAAATTTATATCAATGCACTGTAGCGCAGTGACTGCTTAAATTAATTAAGTAAAAAACTCTGAAAGTAGATAAACAAAATTTAAAAATATTCGTTAAAATAGCTGCATAATAAAATTACAAAAGTATTTTCTACATAAAAGTTAATAAAAAATATATTTTTGTTCATATTTGCATTGCGATCGTTATATACATCCATATATGATCTTGATATAATTTATAAAAAAAAGTGAAAAATTCAAACATTTTTAAACAAAAATATTTTATTAGTTTTGAAATCTAATAAAATTAATTCTAATAACGAGTGATTTTTTAAGAGCTTGAGAACTTTTTTAAAAAAAAAAAACGCATAAAATTTGCAAAATCTCATCGGTTCTTTATTTGAAACGTTAGATTGGTCCATGACATTTACTTTTTGAAGATAATTTCATTTAAATGTTGACCGCGGCTGCGTCTTAGGTGGTCCATTCGGAAAGTCCAATTTTGGGCAACTTTTTCGAGCATTTCGGCCGGAATAGCCCGAATTTCTTCGGAAATGTTGTCTTCCAAAGCTGGAATAGTTGCTGGCTTATTTCTGTAGACTTTAGACTTGACGTAGCCCCACAAAAAATAGTCTAAAGGCGTCAAATCGCATGATCTTGGTGGCCAACTTACCGGTCCATTTCTTGAGATGAATTGTTCTCCGAAGTTTTCCCTCAAAATGGCCATAGAATCGCGAGCTGTGTGGCATGTAGCGCCATCTTGTTGAAACCACATGTCAACCAAGTTCAGTTGTTCCATTTTTGGCAACAAAAAGTTTGTTAGCATCGAACGATAGCGATCGCCATTCACCGTAACGTTGCGTCCAACAGCATCTTTGAAAAAATACGGTCCAATGATTCCACCTGCGTACAAACCACACCAAACAGTGCATTTTTCGGGATGCATGGGCAGTTCTTGAACGGCTTCTGGTTGCTCTTCACTCCAAATGCGGCAATTTTGCTTATTTACGTAGCCATTCAACCAGAAATGAGCCTCATCGCTGAACAAAATTTGTCACATTTGAACATTTCGAACCGAACACTGATTTTGGTAATAAAATTCAATGATTTGCAAGCGTTGCTCGTTAGTAAGTCTATTCATGATGAAATGTCAAAGCATACTGAGCATCTTTCTCTTTGGCACCATGTCTGAAATCTCACGTGATCTGTCAAATACTAATGCATGAAAATCCTAACCTCAAAAAAATCACCCATTATTTATATACATTTTACTTCACTTTATTTGTGGAACTATATATGTACATATCGCTCCTTTATTGCAACGTAGTCATATCTCAAAAAAATCAAACTTAGCAAAACGCAATAGGTATAAGTTTTAAAAGTGTAAACACTGCTATCTCATTGCGTAATATACATTCACTATAATATCGGTTCAGATTGAGATATAAGCAAAAATTTTTTTTACATATAAAAACTCTATCAAGGAGTTATTTTGCTTAAGTAACTTCAAATTTTTGATTTTACGAGATATGACTACGTTGCAATAAAGGAGTGATATGTATGTAATTATGTTCAAATAAATACTTTGTGTTTTTTGTCTTGAGTTCGGATTTCCAATTTTCTTTAAAAATTCATTACAACCTGATTTAAAAAATATTCTCCAATTCCATGGAGCGTTTGGAAAACGAATTTTAGCCCTAAAAATATTATTTTTCAAAAGGAAATTCTAAAATTATTATTGTGTTCACAATATCCGGCTTTCATAAATAAAAGTTCCTACCTCTTTATGTTTCAGCTAGTAACATAACAAATAAGTAAATACCAGTCAAAATAAATCAGTGTTGGCACATTGGGTCGTTACAAAAAAAAAAATTACCAGATCAGGGCTCAAATGGCTATTTCTTCAGAGCAATTAAAGTATCATACGCGAAATAGTGAGATCCTCATTCTTTTAAATGATGGCCAAATATTCACTGAACCGGTTGATAAGGCTAATATTCTGGCTAAAATAATTGCAAGTAATTCTTACATGCCGGAAAGCAATCTACCACCGCCAGCGCTCAACAGAGTATCAGTAACTATGCCAAAGATATTGCAATTAAAGGGGATTTAGCAGATCTCAGATTTGAAAACCCTCTTTAGCACTTTGTATCATGCTGGCAAATTTCCAACATGTTGGAAGGTTGCTCATGCAACGCCTATCTTTAAAAAGGGTAAGGCAAACAACCTTGATAATTACCGGCCAATTGTTATCTGTTCTATCCAAAGTAATGGAAAGAAAGGTAAACTTTCATCTTGTGAAGTATTTGGAGTCCAACAGTTTGTTAAACGACCGCCAGTATGGTTTCCGTAAGGGTCGCTCTACCGGTGACTTACTAGCTTTCCTTTATTAAGGAGTTAGCAGCTCTGGATGTTCTTGGCATAAAAACCTAGTGCGACAATAATGAACAGCGAAGACCAGCAAGCTATGTAAATGCGATAAGCTTACAGTTTCCATAAGCAAGTTTGAATAAGTATGAGTAAATGTTGAACATAATAACAATAAACTTGGGCGAGTTCAAGCAGTTTTAGGCTTTGAGTGAAACACGAACATAGTTCGAGTGTACAAACATAGAATTTTTTAACATTACGTACCTACGTTCATTTTAAGGACGTAGGTATGTATCAGTAAAAAATTCGCCTGTTTACCAGGTAAAGACCCTAAATCTGGTTAAAGTATTGTACGTAAACACAAAATCATAAAAGATAATGTGGTCGTCCAATATTCTGAAAACTTTTAAGAGTTCTATGCCGTCGTTCTATTATCACAGATTTTGTTACTTATTCTATTCGTAACGTAATTTTTGTGTTCTTGTTTTATTGACTGCCATGTTGCTTAGAACTAAACATTATTGGGAAAAATATTGATTGAATTCTGGTCGTAGCACTATTAAAGTACATTAACTAAATGCATTATAATTTTAAAAACAACTATTACAACAAAACCAAATTAAAATGTAATTCAGTAAAAAACGTTTACATTATAAAAAGGAGAATTGAACTAGGTGAACTTAATGCACAGCTGTTTATTTTTAATAAAAAAGTTTAAAAACGCCAAATTTGCTCATATTCTTTGTTAAATTGTTTTTTTCTCACAATTTCGTCAACTGTTGTCTCAATGTAATGTTCAATTAAATGTTGCCTTTGTATTATTAACAAAATATGAAGCTTATTTGGATTTTGCCTGTACAATGGCCGCTAACAGCAACAGCAAATATCTGCACGAATATAATGAAGACAAGAAAAAAAAACACAAATTTTGTTGTTGTAGTGTGGTAAAAATGAAAGGAAAAATCGATAAATGTTGTTTTAAATTCAATTTGCTTCTTTGAAATGGTGGCAATAAACATCTTGACAAACCCTTAATTATTGACTAAATTTATTTAACATAGATTAATATTAAATATATTAATCTTGTTCCAGAATATTTTCTTTATATACCGCAGTTGTTCACTAGCACACACACTCGCACATACATATGTATATTTACCGACAAATCCATTCATCTTTTGCATGACCATGTTTTTCGCTAAACACAAATTACTACTTTCTATTATAATTTTGATTAAATCATATTTTTAAACACTTACCACTATTTAATGTGGTTTTTTTCGTTTAAACTTGGACACAAAAAATTGTTAACGTTTGTTTGAGTAATTATTTTTCTTAAACAATTTTAGAAATTTTTTCACGAACGCACCACGAATTTTTTCTTATTCTTTTGTATTTTTGCTTTGTCTAGTTTTTCTTCAATGTCAAAAAAAAAAGCTGAAAAGAGAGATAATGAGTGAGACGACAAGTGTTGTATTGTGGTGTATTCAGTGTTGTAAAACGTTGGGATATTAAATTTAGAGAATACGTACTATTTTGTTGGTATTGAAAAAGGTTTAGATGAAATAACATTAAAAATTTATTTACATACAATTTATGCAGAAAAATATATTAGTATTTTAAGCTTAAATATAAATAATTTTTAATTAATTTATTTTTAAGCTTTAGGTCTTTAATTATTTTAATTTTTATTTTCGATAGTTCGTTACTCCATTGTGTAGCATCATCGGGAAAAATATAATAAATTATTGTAATTTTTAAAATGATGTAAACATTTTATTTTACGTAGACATGACATCGTATATCAATTGCTTGCAAAAAGTGAAAATTGAAAGATCTTGAGTTGAGTGTCTTTAGAGGAACAAGCGCGATATAGTAATCCACATATATTTAGAACAAATCAAAATCAGTTTACCTCAACGTGAATTCAATCAACCCAACGAAAATTAAATTTCTGTACCTCTAATTTCACCTCTAATTTCACTTTGTTAATGAATCACGAAAATCCTTAGCAAAACAATGTCAAATATTTAGAATACTTTCTGAATCCAAACTTGAAATTCAAAAATCATAGCGCACATGTAATAAACATAAGAAATAGGATTATAAGTATAATATACTTACTATACTCATAAATAGAAACTGGGATCTCAATGTTCAAAACAAGTTAATGGTTTATAGGATCATCAACAGCCTTTCATGTTAAAATATTGCAAACAAGCTTTTAAAGCTAATATTGAAATTGTCATGGAATTACTCTACCCGAAGCTTACACACACTTGTCAACATAGAACTCGTTCATTTTAAAATCATCAAGAAAATTTACGCAAAGATTTCATCAGTCACAGTTTACAATGAAATAATTTCCGTTCAATTTTTGCTCTTAACCAACCCTTGATTTGGTCCCAAAAAAGCTTCGAAAAAATTTTGAAAACTTTCCTTCATTTTATTATATTAAATTTGCAAATATAATATTATGAATAAAGTAAAAAAGAAATAAAATTCGTAAATTACTTTATTCTAATAAATGTAAAGATTCTAATATTACAAATAAAACAAATAATAAATAAATATGTAACTTATTACATTTAGACTAGTTCAATTTGTGTTTGGATTAAATAATATTCGAATACTATATTTAAAATATAAATTTATGTAAGATTGTTTGTGTGGAGGCCTGCTGAGGACTTATAACTGAGAACTTAACCTAATGTGTTGGCATTTTTTATTTAACAAAACTCTTAGTAATCAAAGCACGAATTCTGTAATAAATCTCTTATGATTCTAAATGCAGTTCAAAAGAAAACCTAATTGATGTGAGGTGTATAATTTATTTAATAATATGCTTTATGTATATTAAAAGGTTTTTAATAATTACTGATTATTAAACATATTTTTGAAACGAAAAAATACATTAGCAACATTGTTTTTCGTAAATTTTCTTCCAATTAGAAAAGAAAGAGAAACAAATTTTTGAGTTTCACAGAAGAAAGACAAGAACAACTGCTATTTTTTAAAGTTTTCATAGCAATAAGCTTTTATATACTGTGTTTACACAGTCTAGTAGGTAAAACCACAAAAATTATAAACGCAATTTTTTTAAACATTTTAAATTATTAACGATAATTGCTAAATAACATATGTATATATATAATATGCAATTCTGAGAACTTAAAACATAGAGTAGCGAGAGTTTAAGGAAAACATTTTAAAGTTAATAAATTGTTTAGTTGTTTGTGTAAGATTTTGTATGCAATACGATTTTTATATTACTAATGAAGAATTACTTATAATTTATTTTTGATTTTATCATTAAAATTTAATAATAAATATTCAGCAGGATTACATAATAAACCTACGGACACAGAGATTTTTTACTCTTAAAAAATTTAAAATTTTAACTTGGTCAAATTGACAAATAGTTTTTGCGAACAACCGTAGTAGGTTAAGTAAAATGGCAGATCACGAAACATAGCCGCAGTAATTTTTTTTTATAATTTAATTTTTTACTTGGTCGAAAATGAATATTGTAGAAATACAAGAGGAACGGCAAACTTTAATCTTTCTTTCCACCTGCGGTGGGGGAAATTACCGAACTGAAAAAAATCTAAAATTTTTATGGAGTTGCTTAAATACAGATGATTTGTTTTTTATTTCATTTTTGGTAATTTTTGGATGCAAAATCTCTGTCACCTTCTTCATATTCCTCAAATTATTTTTTCCACTGCTTTAAATTGTTCTTCTAAACGCATTTTACACTTTCAAAATACAATATATGTGACCGCGTACAGAAGAAGTAATCAAGATTAATGTCAGCACCTAGCCGTGTTGGCCCTTATCTGATGCTGGTATTACCACCGAGCGAAAGGTATGTAGGCGTAGACTAGTATCCCCATTGTTAAGTAGGGCACATTATACGATAACGTGCCGTGTTTAATGGCACCCATACCGCTCTAGATGTACCGCACAGTCACAATGAGTAGCAAATTAGAGAACATGGCAACCCACGTACCCACGCCTCAATCTCTTGTTTATGGGTTGGAGACCATCCAACTCCTTCTGTTGAGAGTGCAAAAGCAAACTTTGCTCAACAATGCGTTATCCCTGCATACATCGATCTTAACCACAACTACCACCGGCCACAGAGAGGGGTGCGGCTCTTTGTGGGGCCACCGGTTCTCGTGGTACCAGTTATTTGGGCACTGGTCTGGCCTCGAAGAGGACCCATAATAAAACAGCCATGTTTTTCCTGATTCAGGCCCCCATTTTTCACGAGAGCACATTGTCAAAGCTTTTGGAAATTCAGCAGTGACAGTTTGTCCCCCGGGGAGATGCGAATGCGTAAATAGAAAGGGACCTAAGGGTAGGTTGGTTTTTTTTAAGTGGGGGTAAAATTTACTGTAGAATCGAATGTTATCGAATGTTATTCCTGACAAAAATTTGGTTTATCTGAAAGTAAATCTAATACAAAAAAAAAAAAAAATTATACAATTTTTTCACATTTTTTGGAAAATTTTCAGGTCTTTCACTGAACCGTTTTAAGCAGTTATCCATTCATTTTTTTAATGAAATAAGTTTTTTTTCTGACCCCAGGTACCTTTTCGTTGTCCAGGTCACATATCATAGATAAAATTTCGAGGTTGGCAAACTGAGATACTAAATAAAGACATTCATGTACAGCATAAAAAGAAGGGGACCCAAGATTGAGTCCTGAAAAACACCACTTCTACACATAAGCTTGGAAGAAGAGGATTTATTTTGATTTTTTACTGGACAAACGCGAAGACATTGCCTTAAACTACACAAATGACTTGTAGAAGCATAACATTTTGTTCTGCCTTTAAGGTTCATTCTATGCCAGGGTTAACACTACCCAAAAAAAAAAAATAGTTGCTGCCAACTCAGACCAAATAAAAGACTTTAGTGTTAAAAATTGTATAATTTTTTTCTACAGAAAGCCTCATTATTATATTTAAATATTTGTTATTAATATTTTAATTGCAGTTTTTTAATCGTCAAAAAAAAAGAAAAAAAAATTACTAGTTGTAATAAATATTTTTATGATCGTAAAATAAATAACATGGGATGTGCATTGTAAAAAATAATAAATATTATAATAACAAATGTTCACACACTTGGCGGTCTTAATACTCTTTTTAAATCATATACATATATTATTTTGACACTGATAGCTTTTTTCTGACCGAAAAGTCAGTCAGTATCGTACCTTCGCGGACTTAAATAGTAGCATTCCGCCTGAACAGCGTTGTTAAATATTGCAATATTTGCCAACGCTTATTTTCAAAGTGAAGACATCGAACTAAGCCGAAATGTTTCATTTTAGTCAAAAGACATGCCGTCGCACATAGGGGTATTTCGATAACACACTGTGTAATTTTTTAAGTCATGGCAAAATAACTATATACGGACACCACTACGTCATAAAAGACCAAAAAAAAGACCCCTGTCTCTCAGTTTTGCCCAAAGTCCTCCAGGTTTTTTTTATGGGCCCTCAAAGTTGTGGGGCCTCGATGTCATTTTTGCAAAAAAATGATCATTTCCTCAAAAAATTCACTAGAATTCACTACATATTCTCAATTACACATTCCAGGTAGTTTTAATCATGGACTAAAGAGATTTACAACTACTTGTTATAATTACAAATAGTGGAATGTAATTGCAAATGAAAAATTCCAATTTACTATTACATATAATTGCGTAGTTGCATTGTTTTAAAGGAGTACCTATGGGATCTCCCGCTTCTCCAATTGTAGCAGCTGTTATTATTATTATTATTTTGAAATTGCTAGACACAAGTATTGAAAAATTAAGTATTAAATCAATCATATTGACAAAATATGTAGATGATTTGTTCTTTATAATAACAGCTCTATCCGTTGACAATTTACTAACGACATTTAATGAATTTAACCCTAATATTAAATTTACAGTTGAAATAGAATCTGGTTCGAAACCTCCATATTTAGTTTATTATGAAGCATCCTTGCTGCCTTATGTGTACCAAGTGAATGAATTTTTTCCTTCCAGACAAAGTCGTGTTTGGTAAAGAAAACGTTTAACATTGCACAGTGGAGCAGAATAAAAATATTTTGGAAACAACTCAGCCTAGCCCCTTAGGCATAGCTGAGGAATACCTATGCTTAAGTTTTGACGCTGGGCACCATCCACTTACCAGAGGTGGCGCTATGTGGTCTCAAAGTTGGGTAACTTTCACTTGCATATTCTTTTAGAGCTTGACATTTCTTGAATTTTTGCTTGATTTTTAAAAAGTAGAAAAATTATATTAAAAGAAAAAAATTAAATATGCAACAAATTTTTTACCGGTTAAACGATTCAAATGATGTAGTAAAAAATGTACAACATTAAGCTAAATAGAAAATGAAATAGTAAAAAATTTACAACATTAAGCAAAAGGAAAACTCACAATTTCTAAAATAAAGACCAAAAATCCCAAAATAATAATTTTTAGTATTTCGCGCCCATAAAGTCTAGGGACTATGGCTCATAAAATACCTTCAGCAATAATTAGGACTATATATGTATAGCTTTATTACAGCAATCTTCTTTTTCCCATTCCACTCTTAGGCTAAAGACAAATTTTCGATGTAAAATAGGTCAAATTAAAGGACCTCCATCTTCTACAAGGATGATCATTTTTACAAGAAATTTAGTTTAAACACTCGCACATATAGTTAGCTTACACAGTGCAACACGGAAAAAAATTGTTTAATAAAAAAATGTTCTTAAGGAATATATAAAAATTTTATATTTTTCAACTTTGCGGCTACCTAAGCGCTACCTAAACGGTGTTAAGAATCATCCCTAGGAAGTTCGTATGTTCTAGAAAGTTGTTTGTTGAGATCTTAGGTTCATTTTTGTAGTTGATTGTTTCCTTGAATTTTGAACGGTTTGCTACCTATGGACCTGAACATGGGAAAAAAGGTAAAAAAAATTGAATTTTTTAAAGTTTTTTGCGATTTTGACCTTGAAGATGAAGTTTTTTGATTTTATATGTTCACAATTTTTGTTCTTTATGACAAGAGCTACAACTTTGCCTCAGAGAGTATATCAAAATTCCAAACGGTTTGCAAAATATGAGCTTGAGTAAATGATCATTTTTTTGGAAAAATGACATCGAGGCCCCACATCTTTGAGGGCCCACAAGAAAAAACCTGGAGTACTTTGGGCAAAACTTGGAGACACGGGTCTTTTTTTTTTGGTCTTTTATCACGTAGTGGTGTCCGTATATGGTTATTTCGCCATGACTTAAAAAATTACACAGTGTGTTATTGAAAAATATAAAATTTTTATATATTCCTTAAGAACATTTTTTTTATTAAAAAAACAAGATTGATGGCCCTTTTTAGGCAAAAATACACAAAAAAGTAATAATTTTGAAATTGAAAATCGTCTAGTTTTCAAGCAGAAAATCTTTATCGGTTTTGCAAACCAATATTGGTTTAATTTGGTGTCGGTTTTGTTTAAATTTTATTAAAAGTTACTGCATTTTTATTAAAATATTAAAAAAATAAAATTACATAGAATGCAATTAGTAGTCAAGCCTATGTACGTTTTTATTCTAAGAAAAAATAAATTAAATTACAAATTAGGTGATCATATTAAAGAAAAATTGGGAAAATTAAATTTTTTGACACCAGCAGAGCGGAATGCACATTTTCTAGACAGTCATCATTACTATTCGTATCTATCCACTTTGGGTAGTGTTTAGTTGTAAGCATCATCTATTTAACAAACCAAACTCAGATAAAGGAATACGAGAAAACTGTATTCAACTATCAATCATCAGTTGGTGAGAACGAAGTTTCCCACTACCTAAAGCTTCCCTCTTGATTTTAATATTTTTACTTTAATATTTAACAACATATATTAGTTGTTGCTTCAGCCAACCTTCGGATAGCGATGAAAGCTACTTTTTGTTTTTAATTTGTTTTCTTCCAACATTTGTTTTTAGTTAATACTAATCTAGCTAAAGGATCCTATCAGAGATCTCTCGGTGATCTAATATTCTCAGTAGAAGCATGGTCTCAACCATTTTACATGATGTCCTTAAGATTATGGAGCGATTCATTTGCCCTCAGTGGGTTCAACTTATAATAAACTCGAACGAAAAGCGCCACATGTGGTGAAGGGTATAATAAAAGGGAGTTCCCTAGACGCCAAGAATTTGAGAAATTTGACCTTCTCTTCTAAACGTAATTGGTAGACGCTTGATATCGTAATAGGTAGACGCTTGATATATACACAGGGTATGTAGTAGTATGCTCTAGTATAAAAAATATTTAAAAATTATAGGGTGCACCATAAGCCATGACAAATATAGTACGGAACCCTATGTGTGTGAGTCTGACTCGCACTAGCCTGATATATTTAATAGACTGAAAAGCTATATCTATTTTTATTAAAGCTATCATTTAACATTTATGTAGCAAGAAACTATGCAATTATTAATAACGAAGGATCTTCTATTGCGTTCCGATCAAAATCACCTTCAGTTCAGTTGGTGCTATTATTGAGGATGCAGCTGTATGTAACAAACAAACAAACAAACCCAATTGCCAGTTACCGCTAAACTTTATTTGACCACTACTGTTATATACATATCTACATATGTAGATACATACATATGTATGTAGTATATACAAATAGTATCGGACTCTTTCGCTTGCACTTACTACTCGTATATGAGAACATAGATATGTTCGTATGATTATACACGTTTTAATACCTGTAAACGGCTAAATGTTTTTAACACGTTTATAGAAATCATCACTATACCTATAAAATCTCATAACATAACATACCAACCAACCTACAAGCACTATGTACAACTTATATACATACATGCATACATACTTACATATAGTTACTTATGTTAGTGCGAAGGTAATAAATGTACACTTGCTGCACAAAGAGGCTTAAAATGTTTAAATAGTGCTGCTGTTGGTTACTCGGCATTGTTGCTTTACACATGTGTACAACAAAAAATGCAACAAAAAACCAAGTAAAAATCATAGGCTTAACCAACAAACCAAAGGAGGGAGACGCAATTGACAACAACGATTAGTTGGGAGAATAATAAATAAACAACAAATACATACATACATCTATGTACATACACACTTACTTGTATATAGCAAAAGTATTAAATGGCTGTTGTGTTTAAATAGCAATACCGACAACAACAACAGCAGCAATAATTCTATTTAAAAAGTTGTAATGCACTTTTAATGTTGTTGTTTGTTCTTTTCCTTTAGGTATGAGAGATTATGTTAGCAAGTGAACTGCATGTAATAAATACTAACATACAAAAAACACATTCTTCCAGCCATACATTACAAAATCCACGAGAGCAACAACAAAAACTGACATCACACACAAACCCTGCCCACTTTTACTTGCTGACTTGATTTTATGCAGTTTCATGTGTAGAATGTTCACATGCTTGTTCAGAAGCAGGTACTACTCATGAGTTTGTTTTAGCCGAAGAGTTCAATAGGTTTTAAATGCGAGTAAATGAGTGAGAGCGTAGTTAATGCGTTTTGTAAATAGTAGAAAATGAGAGTAATGCCTTTGTCTTTATTGGAGAGCTCTAGTCCTCAATACAATTACTTTGTTATAAATATTTTAAAATTAACATTTTTTAATTGTGTATTATTTTTACCTCATTTAAGTTTTCTTCTTCTTATATCTCGCCACACTTAGCATTAGTTTATAAATAATGCCAAAGATTTCTTTCGATTATCATTATTTTCGATAATGCTAATGGTCTTTTGAATGAAACACTTTCATTAAGACATTTTCACACTATTATACCTACTGAGTATTAACACTTGTCAAAAACTTAAATCTAATGAGAAAGTGTGATAGTGTGAAAGCAATATGTTATCAAAATGTCAAATATACGGAATGAAATTTGACATACCATAATACCAAACCAAATTTTTTAAACGATAACATTTTTCATTTTATCAGGGTTGTGTTGTTTTTAAAGGCAAGAACCAAGCTGATTGATTCGCAGCCGATAGTTCGCCGACGTCGATGATATATTTTCTTTGTCCTGCACCTGTCCTAAATTGGTATCAGTTTTATCGCCTACGTAAATACCGAAAACTTGAATGGCCAAACAAATTTAAGATCCGGCACCTTTGCCGTCCACATGAAATTGCTCAGCCGCCGCCGTTCAATGTCTCGTCTCGGCTTGTTCCCTTGCTAAAATTATTCATTTTATTTGAAGTGTGATAGTGTGAAAACGAAATGGTATGTTACGTTAGATTTTTTGACAATCACACAATTCTCATTTGATTTTTATCTTACAAAATCCAATGAAAATCTTAATACTCAGTATTATAGTGTGAAACGGGCTTTACTAATTATTAAAAAAAATAAAATCATTAACACAATGAGTGAAGAACGAATCAATTAACAGTGATCAACGGTAAAACTTTTATATAATCATAAGCAAGAGCCCCCACGCAAACCCCTAAGGGTCTGTGAGCACATACACAATCTTAAACATGTAAAAATGTTAAATCAGTAGCATAGCATACCAGCTTTCAACAAGGTACGTTTGTATCACTTTGCTAAATATTTAGCAAACCAATGCATTTTCATTTTAACCACTTTTTTTTGGTTGGGGGCCTTTGATCATAAGCTTCAGTTTTGCATAGGTGTAGTCTACATGTATTGATTTTTTATAAATTCAATTGGTTTTTCTTCAATTAAAATTAGTAGTTATTCGAGTATCCACTCGATCAATCATCGCTCGATTAATCGTAAAATTTTAAGTCGATTAATTGACTAAAATTTATTTTAAATTTTTTACTAATTTTGTCTTTGTATTGGTAAACTTGTAGAGAACAATTAATAAATATAACCCATGAATTTTTCATCGAATCGAATGATTTTTCACCCAAACTTATTTGATTCATTCTCTTACTATGAGAATTTCGTATAGCAACTGAATCACCACAATTAAAAATAACAGCTCTTTTAGGGGGAATATAGCTTTTATCTTCTTTGTCAAACTTCCAAATCTATCTACTCTTTTGCAGATGACAGCAGCATTTGTCATTTATATTCATACAATAATAGGCCGAGCCAGTGTGAGATTGGAGCCAAATGACAAAACATGGATAATATGCTCAATGTAGGGGAAATTCGTTTTTTCCCAAACAGTTCTTATGCGGAATAAATTCCCTTCAATTCAAAAGTCCATAAATACTACTTTTTCTATCCTCCTTCACATCACTGCACTTTCTAGATACGGCACAAAGCAATGTATGGATGTAGAATATCTTAAATATTTTAAAATATCAATAAAGCCTGCTTTAATAGCAATTATTAAATATAACCTTTAAACCTTTAATAACTACTCGCAGTACCCGTCACTTCGTTAGCGTTCTTGCAATATCTTGTTTGACTTTGCTGTGAAAGTGATGCTCACCAAAATTTAAGACTCTTACTTTTACAGTGCTTCAGATATGATTTATGTATTTACTTTATATAGAAGTGCCCATCCCTGGGTAATTATTCAGAAACATAGGCTTTATATCTAGATTCTAAAATTTATATAAAATTCTTAAATTATTGTAGAATTCTGTAATCAGTGTTTTACATTTTATGCTGAGAAAAATAAAAGGTGCTGTCAAATTGAATGTACCAATGAATTAATAAAACTGCATACTCTCACTACTTCTTCTATATTTTCTCTTGAAAATTAGATATTTTTCCGGAAAAAAATTTGAACCGAGATACTTAAGTATCTTCTCACAAAGTCATTAAAATTAATCGTTTTTACTTGATGCAAACACAGACAGAAGATGAACGGATAGACAGACAGACAAACAGACAAAAAATATAAAAATTGGTAATTCGTATTCCATTTCCATTACTATCTGTACCAGGAACAAAATTTCCGAAAAATAATTCTTGTACAGAAATGTTCCTAAACAGACGTGAGCATATAAATTACAGTTTGTAATTAATTACACATTCAATTACTCAATTATTGGAAATTTTCATTTAAAATTACATTCAAATTTTGTAATTGTAATTGAATTTTTTCAATTACACATTACATGTAATTTTTAAATAATAAATTTCAATTACAATTACTTGTAATTAGTAATTGAAAATTTCCAATTACAATTATATGTAATTAAAAAAAAAAAAAATTTAGTAATTTTAAGTAATGAATACTTTTTTTGGTATTTATTGTCAAAAAAATATTTAATTACAAAAATAATGACAATCGTTTTTGAATAAATAAATTAGGCGTTATATTTAAAACAAAAACACATGAACTTTTTTTGGAACGGCCACGAAAACTAATGCTCACGATTTACTTACTAACAAAGAAAGATACTTTGTTTAAATTAAAAAGAAAATGGTCAAGCTTGAGGCCAGAACCATTTTCTTTTTAATTTAAACAATATTAATAAGGCTGAACAAAATACTAAATATTATAAGAAAAATACTTGTATCAGTTTTTTTTTCAAGTCAGCAACAAAAAACAATTAATGCAAAAAAATAAAGAGATTTTAAATAGCAAAGAAATTTGAAATCAAATCAAAAATGTTGATCATGCAAGATCACATGTAATCACACGTGATTTACGTTTATCACATTTGAGCTGATCATCTCTACATTTTAATACCTCATAATTATTCATTTTTAAGATAAACTTAAATTTTTGGGAGTATAATTGAATTTCGTCAATTAGAAGTAATGCTTACTGCCTAATTACAATTACTTGTAATTTGTAATTGAACTTTTCCCATACCCATTACATGTGATTAGTGATTGAAAATTTCCATCCAAT
The DNA here is from genome assembly GCA_949628195.1 of Phasia obesa. Lineage (NCBI taxonomy): Eukaryota > Metazoa > Arthropoda > Insecta > Diptera > Tachinidae > Phasia > Phasia obesa. Next base: position 90,701,368 of record OX451218.1, read on the forward strand.
TAAAATTACAAATAATTAGTAATTGACAATTTACAATTACTAATTACAAGTAATTGTAATTAAAATTGATCACATGTCATTTACGCTTATCACATTGGCGCTGACCATCACTATACTTTAATACCTAATAATTTCAAATAACAATGTGAGATTAAGTTTTAAGATAAACTTAACATATTTAGGAATATAATTGAATTTAGTTCAATTAGAAGTAATGCTTACTGCCTAATTACAATTAATTGTAATTTGTGATTGAACTTATCCAATTACAATTACATGAAATTAGTAATTGATAATTTTCATCCAATTACAATTACATGGAATTAGTAACTGAAAATTTGCAATTACGAATTACAAGTAATGGAAATTTTTCAATTACAAATTACAAGTAATTTTAAGTAAGAATTTCGTTCAATAGTAATGCTTACTGCCTAATTACAATTACTTTTAATTTGTAATTGAACTTTTCAAATTATAATTACATGTAATTAGTAATTGACAATTTCCAATTACTAATTACAAGTAATTGTAATTAGATGGAAATTTTCAATTACAAATTACAAGTAATTGTAATTGAGTTTAGTCGCTTAATTGACAATTTCCAATTACTAATTACAAGTAATTGTAATTAGATGGAAATTTTCAATTACAAATTACAAGTAATTGTAATTGAGTTTAGTCGCTGATTTCAATTATATGTAATTGTAATTGATTTTAGTCGCTGATTTCAATTACATGTAATTGTAATTGATTTTATTCCCTGATTTCAATCACAATTACTTGCAATAAGTAATTAGTAATTGGAAAATTTCAATTACACATTACCCGTAATTGTAATTGAAATTTAATTGGATCTCCTCATGTCTGGTCCTAATATACATACATAAAATACATAAGAAGTAATTATACATATGTCCATGTCAATTTTAATATATGTATATAAATAACTGATTTTTGGCAAAATTCAACAATATAATGCTTAATTTGTTTTATATTTTTGAAATGATAAGAAAAATACATCCAGTTTAGATGCAAATATTGGTATAGTTATAATTACACTCAGAAAAATTTATAGCATAAGTAACTAAATTGTATGTTATGAATAAATGAAATTAATATACAGACAGCCATTGTTTTTGCAACCCCTAATTTTACCTTACTGCCACACAACACATGTATGTACACTCGTACTACTTTACTATTTCTATCCCTACCATCTTGTTTTTACAATTCTATTATTCCTACTCTATGTCATTGCTACCCTCATCCCTTAATATTTTTATTCTAGGATGCCATTCGATTCGATTCTTTTCTTAAATTTATTTTCTTGGTTTTTAAGGCCATCTTTTCACTATTATTTTTTATTAATTTGCTTGAATAAATACGCATTAATGCATAAGCATTTGTGTATACGCATGTAGGTATGGGTATGTACGCGAATGTGTGTATATACAAGTCTTGTTATCCTTTTTATTTCCTTATTTTATTGTTTGTTAAAGTTCTTTCTTCTTGTTTGACATACTTTTTTCTTCTATTTTACTTTTTTTACTTTGTTGATTTAAAAGGCAAAACTATTTCAAGGAAAACTTCTTCCTTACATATTCTACTTTTTAAACTAAGTAACGAGACTATTTCTTATATACGACTTTGTACAACGTATATATACATATATGCATACATATACATATACATATATATGTCTGACAGACAATATTGTGTATGTGTGCAAAAAAAGTTTCTATTTTATCTCAACAAACTTTAGTTGAAAATACGACACTTTTACTTTTCATTTTCATGGTTTTCATACAGACAAACAATTATTCTAACTACAATAATGTTAAACTAAGTACTTCCATACATACAATAAGTATTAAGTTAGCTTGCTCTTCATCAGCCATATTCGTGGCATCCAGTCAGTCGCATGTCTGTGTGGTGGTGTGATGTTGGCAAAGAAAAGGAAAAACAAAGTTTGCATAAATATTTATGCAACTTAAATTTTTTATACATATTTATATACGAGTACATTTAAGTCTTAAAGCTTATGATTGTGATTCTTAAAGCTTTTCATCAAATTTGTGAGAGTTTTTTGCCGCCAGAGAGGCGACTTTTGTAAAGTTCTTACAGATGATAAGTTTGATTTAGGTATAGATATCGATTTAAAATATATAATTTAGTATTTAAAATCCTCTAATTTTAAAGAAATTACTTTAAAGAAGAATTTGTTGTCCCCCTTTGGTCCTTAATTATTTCAGGCAGCCAATGGGTATTTACGGACTACCTTACATACTTTGAGTCTCATGCTAACACTAGCCTTTACTCTCGCCTTGAGTGTTTTGCGTCAGTCCACCTTTCTCCTCACCATGAAGTCGCTATCTTGTCTAAGGCTGTAGATCCCCTATAGCATTCACATTTAACATACAAATATATGTGTGTCTGATCGTAGTGCTGAACATTCACACAATATGTACGCTACCGTATCTACCTCTTCCAGGAACGTTCTGCAATTAACATCTTCTTTCTATTCATCTTGGCCAGATAATACTTCACCTATCACTTATGCACTTATTCAGCTTAAGGTACCTTGTTTATATTTTTAATTAACTTTTCTGACAACGTACCTAGAGACTTTTGTCTCAGGAATACCTTTAAAGATTAACTCGTCTACTTCTTGAAAAGTATTCGTGTTAATTTCTTGTAGACAAAAAAATAACCGAAGTTGCTTTGTAGACTGAATTCTTTGACTCTGGCGAAACTTCCTCGTCTATTTCTGTCATATTCTCACGGTCCTGTTTGATTTGATCGAAAATCAGAAAGAAGCCACACAGAGCTCCATATACGGAGTTAAGTCGATATCAACAAAAAGATCTGGAATGGCCTGCACTCATCTTTACCATACCCAATGGAAACAGATATTTTCATGGGTATCTGGGCATATAATAAAACTGTAATGGGACCATTTGCTGCTAGTTCAGACAGTTATCGAAATGGAGAACAAAAAACACCAATTTTTGGAATTTTTGTCTGTCTGTGTTCGCATCACTTAAAAACTACTGGATGTATTTAAAAAAAAGAAAAGCAAGGAGGTACTTCAGTAATTCGGTGCAAATATAGGATACTTTTTTTCCGCAAAAATACCTCACCAACAACCCGCCACAGAGGTGAAAAGTTCTCTGTGGGGCCACCGATTCCCATGGTAGCAGTCCTTTGGGCACTGGTCGGGCCTCGAAGAGAACCCATAATAAAACAGACCTGTTCCTCCAAATTCAAGTTCCAGGAACCAATTCCCAAGACCACTTTGTAAAAGGTTTTGTAAATCCTGCAGCAACAATAAGTACCCCGGGGGAACGTCACATCGATTTTTTTGTGACGTTTACTTTACCTATATTACTATATTATTTAAAGACTAGCTGTGCCCGCCACGTCGTGGCGTTCTGATAATATTTTATTCGATTTAGCTTTAAAAATAATTCTTAGGGGTGTGGATTTTAAGACTCTTACTTTTATAGTGCTTCATTTATGGTTTATGTATTTACTTTATACAAAGGTGCCCATCCTGGATAAAATTGTAAAATTTATAAAAAATTCTACAAATCATTATTAAACTCTGTAAAGGGCGTTTAATAACGTTGTAATTCCACAAAGTAAAAATACAAATCAAATACAAATTTCATTCAATTTAAACCAAAAATTTCAGTATCAGGAAATGAGATATTTTTGCGGCATAAAATATCTCATTTCACAAATTTTTTGTTAAAATCCATCCAGTAGTTTTTTTGTGATGCGAACACAGATGAAAAGCAGACAGACAGACGGAAATGAGTTACTATTTTATTATATGTATAGATTAGGAAATGAGCCGTATGTGAAATAAGAATGGCACCTATTTATTTAATCAAGTAAGCGTAGTTTAAAAGGGGTTTTTTGCACAATGGTAACGAACTGGCCTAGCTCCCCGTTGCCCATTCTTTGCCTTGATAGACCGATTGGTAGCACGCAAGTCTATCAGTCTGGGGGGTTGCGGGTTCGATTAATGCCAAAGACTCTGGGTGTTTTCCACAGACAAGCAAAAAGCTTCGCAAAAGAAAACGTATGAAAGTTTAGAACTTTTAGAGTGGAATGCATTTTCTACACGGACATAGCTGTCTAGAAAATGCATTCCACTCTGCTGGTGTCTAGTTTTTTCTTTATCTCTTTATAATTATGAACTTAAACCTAAATAATTAATTTATTCATTTAAAAATAGTTCAAATAAAATTCATATAAATTTTAGAACTTATTTTAAAGAAAATAAACTGCCAAGAACAACAGTAAATGCTTTGTGGTGACCTTAAAGTGGTGTGCATGCTACTAGGACAACAAGGAGATTATACAAAATCTCCATGCGTTCTTTTAGAGTGGGATAGTCGAGCAAGTGGTGATAGACATTGTACTCAAATAGTACGGTTCTCTAGAACAAGCCTTATACCTGCTAGCAAAAATGTGTTAATTGGACGTTAAAACGGGATATGCCCTTAAAAACAAAGCTGAATGTCCGGACAACGCAGCTTTCCGGCAAAAAGACGAATATTTCACTTAAATAAGACTAATATTTTTAACCGACTTCAAAAAAGAAGGAGGTTATCTATTCGTCTGAATGTTGCTTTTTTTTATGTATGTAACCGCAGAACTCAGCCATTTCTGAACCGATTTTAAAATTTTTTGCTTTATTTGAAAGGTTATGCTTCAAGGTTGGTCCCATTTTAAAAATAGTTCATTATATTAAAAATTAAAGGGTGTCCCCATACAACATACATATTTTTTACGTGTATTAAGAACCGTAAAGGGCAGCAAATTAAATTTTTAAAAAATTGCGTGCCGCTATAGCTCCCAACAGCAGAAATTAATAAAAAAATAAATTTAAAATTTAAAGGGTGTCCCCATAGGTGACATAATATGACCTATTTTGGTCTATCTTTTGAACTGTTATAGACTAAACCTTGAAAATTTGACAGAATGTCGACTACTATGACCGTTATAATAAAATGTATAAATACTCAAAATTTTAAATTAAAGGGTGCTCCAATAGTTCATTTAATTTGATGTATATGGCCATACTTTTGAATAGTTGTACACAGACCGCTGAAATTTACAAAGAACCTGTAGTGCTAAGTCACCTATAACAAAAAGTATAAAATTTTGAATTTGAACTAAAAGGGTGTCCCGATAGTTAATGTAACTTTTAAACTGTTAGAGACAGACAGCTGAAATTTACAAGGAACCTGTATTGCAAAGTCCACTATAGCAAGTATACAATTTGAAGTTAGAAATTAAAGGGTGTCCTCATAAATTACGTAATTTGATCTATATGACCCTATCTTTTGAACCGTTAAACACAAACACTTGAAAATTAGGCAGAATATCCACTACTTTCTCTGGTATGATAACAAATATAAATATTTGCAATTATAATGTAAAGGGTGTCCCAATAGTTCATGTAATTTGATATATATGGTTAAACTTTTTAACCGTTATAGACAGATAGTTGAAATTTACAAAGAATCTTTGTGACCAAGTCCTCTATAACAACAGGTCTTTAATTTAACATTGTAAATTAAAGGGTGTCCGAATAGGTGATGTTATTTGATCTGTGTGCCCCTATCTTTGAAACCGTTATAGACAGAGGCTTGAATGGTGTCCCCATACAAGACGGATGCTGGTGAAAATAACTTAACTTTTAAACAGTAATAGGGAGAGGCTTGAGATTCAATAGTCTTTATTTTTTTCCCTCTAATTTTGGCGCATCTTTTATTTGGTTTAAATCTAATTCTTACAGATTACTTCTTACATTTTTAGTTTAGAATTGGTGCCCTTCTATCTGTTTTGAAGTCGGTTTTTTTTTGCAAGAATTATCTACTTTTTTACTCATATAAACAAATATATTTTTTAGAAATATCGTTTTTTCTCTAATATTTGCGAAAAAACATTACGTGATACAAAAAAATGCATAGAATTTTTTAAATCAGCCTACCAAAATGATATAAAAACATTTTTAAAAATAAAAACATTTGTCACAAAATATAATTTTGTAGACCTGTGTAATTAAATTAATTTATGTGTGTATGTACCCTGCAGGAAATGTCAATAGTGAATGTGTACTGACTTATTATTGACACAGTCACCAGTACTAGTGTCATTATACCCCAGACAATACTATTTACTATAGACATTTAACATGTGCATGTCATTGAAAATCCACTACTGTCATTGGTACTATTGACTAGGTAGTTCTTTTGGGCCAAATGTAGACATTGGAACTAGTGATTCACTAGTACATTTTAGTAATTCTAGTCTACACTTTTGGTACTTTTCTGAAATAGATTGGACAATGAAAATTCATATTTTCTTAACTTTTCTGTGGTTTTATTAAAACATAAATAAATGACTAAAAAGTACTAATTTATAACAGTTTTCTAACATAAAATCTATAATTTTAATTTTTCGTATGTTAATATGAACAATTCAAGACTACGATTATAAAAAATTAAAGTTAAAAAAGTTAAAATTAATTATTACGAACAATTCAATAAGATTGTTAAGAGTATGATTATAAATAATTTCAGTTAAAAAATTGTTAAAAATTAATCTTTGTTTGAAGTGTCTGCATTCATTTGTTTTCCGTTTGATTTTGTTTTTGTTTTCCGTACCTATTTGTTTAAAAAGTTTTTAAGATTTTTATTGTATTCTTTTGTGAAGGAGAAAGTTTATTTCTAATTAAATTTTAGAATATAAATTGTTTAAGAAATGTCTTCAAGACTTTTTTAAAATATTTCAAATTATTTTATCTAAATATTTTAAAGCCTTTAAATTGAATCCTTATAAACATTATCTTAATGCGTTTAATAATACAAAAATTATACCAAAAAAAAAAAGAAAAAAAAAGGAAAACACAATGAACTTTATTATTGTTTTTTTTTGTAAGAACAACAGACTAATGAAAGCCCAAAAATATAAAAATAAAATGAGTTCATTAACTTACGAACCCTAAAGACACACAAACAAAACAAAAACTCATCCTTAAATAACGGCATTTTTTGTTTCGTGTCCTTTCAAACAACAAAGACAGCAGACACCGACACAAGTATACACACACACACACACATACACAGAGCCGCACACGCTTTTTTTTAACATTAAATTTGTTATTTTCTATAAAAAAAATATGTAAATGTTTCTTAAAACTTTCTTTCGTTAAAAGAAAGTGCAAGAAGACAACGAACAAAAAAAAAAAAAATGAAAACAGGCAACTGCACAGGAAATTTTATTGTCGCTTTTTGCAAAAGAGATTAAAAGAAATGATAATGACACCATAAAATAAACAAAGAAAAGGGAAATTTTATGAAAGAGTATTTAAAAAAAAAATCACTCTTAAAGGACAAGTGAGAGCAAACGCATGTTCGCAAGAGAACGGCAAAGAGAAAAGCTTATGGGAACACTAACACAGAAACCTGACAAGCGAATAAAACGAGCAAAACAAAATACAAATTTTAACGCACAATAAGAAACCGTTTGTTTGGTCTCCTCAGCCACATAAAAGCGACCGTCTGTCCAAAAAAAAAAAAAAAATGTCATAGTAGACATAAAAAGGGAAACAACGCATTTAATGAATTAAAAAAATAAAGCAACAAAACAACGTGCACAGGACCCAAGCAGCAGCCATCATGCTAGGAGCATTAACAAGACTGTAAAGAGTTTATTTGGTTAGGCAAAGAGTATATAAGAGGACAACAGGACAACAGGACAAAATTTCAACCTGCATACAGATGAACCGTACTTACATACTTACATACCTAAATAAATATTCGCATGTGGGCGCCTTATGAATAAGGCACACAGTCTAACATGCAAGCAAAAACATCAACATCCCTCATTCCGTATACTTCAACACTGTTGAGTAAAAAGCATTAGAAAGGACTATGTATAAACACATGTACATGCATCATATACTATACACTTGTATATGAGTATATCGGGTCATGCAACACAACACAACAAAGAAAACCCTTAGCAACGCAGGCCCAACAGAAACACCAAATGAAAACAAAAATAGAAAAAATTAAAAAAAAAAACTAAAATGTCTGAAAAACAGGACGTAGGACGTTGTACGTTCAAATGTGTTTTTGTTTTATTAAGTGTGTGTGTGTGTGTATTTGTATGTGCGTTTGTGTGCGTGTGTTTGTGTGAATACTGGTTTCTTTGAAAGATTGTCTAGGCTTTCGGCAGCCTAATGGTGTGCAAGTGTAGGTGAAGGGTTTATTGGTTCGGCTCTGCTAGCTTTGAATATAAATATGTAAGTGCACATACAGTGTGCATAACTTGCTTACATAAACATATATATGCTTAAATTTTGGACTATAGCGTCGATTTTTACAACTTATAAGTCGGCGAAATTAAATCTATCATATTTTTGCTTAATAGTAGCAAAAGTTTATTAATGTATTGATTTTAAACAGCACAGCTTAACAAGCATTAATTATTTCAAACAGCAATAAATAGTTGCTTATAATCGAAGCTATTTGTTCAATGCGTACTGTTTTATACCGATCACCACAGACGGACAGGTTCGCAACTTATAAAAAATTCATGTACGACCCCATACAGTATGTTACTTTTGAAAACATTGGTTTTAAATATTTATTAAACAGTTGCATGAGCAAACTCATCTAATAGTCATGCTCATAAGCTCATAAGCAAGTGGCCATAATCAAACACAAACTAGCTTACAGAATACATGCCTACTCATACCATACAATTAGTGATCAAACCTCTATTTGTATCATAAACGCCATGAGCTGTAAAATGAACTTTCTATACTAGTGAGCGCCGTGATTAATCGTCTCATGTTCGAAACACTCAGTGTGTTGTGTAGAACTGTTGGAGAAGGCTTATTGCGTTTTACTTGTACTAGCGTTTTTTGTGTTTTTGATATTACTTAAGAAATTGTTTTTGTATTTGTTAAAAAATTCGGTGTTTTTTGTTTGTACACTCGAACTGTGCTGCTGTTTGACTCAAAGCATAAAACTGCATGAACTCTCCCAAGTTCAATGTTATTATGTTCAACATTTATTCATACCTATTCAAACTTGCTTATGGAAACCCTGCAAGCTCATCGCATTTAGCTTGTTGGTCTTCGCTGTTTATTATTATCCACTCACCGTTACTCGAGTTCTATGAACAAACATAAACTCAATGAAGTATTATCATGAGCGTCTTATGAGCTTCGTTTTTCGTGTACATGCAGTGATTTAATATTTATTCGCCTCTTTGTCTATATGTGATATTTTTTGTTTGTTTATCTTGTATATTACCGCTCACTAAATGACACTGTTTTCGTGATATATGAATGTGCCAGTCCATAGGACTTGCAGAGCTTGTAACGATCTTCATGTTCTGATAGTGATCAAACGCCTGATACCACAGCATCTGATAGCACGATGATGACGGTGTTTTAGACCAGAAACGCAGACAATGCAATTAACGCATTCGATGTATTGTAGTATAGACAAGAGTTTAGATGGTTTCTAACCGCTCAACAAGTAGTATGAGTAAGGGGTGGTCGCTTTAGCATTACCCAGTGGTAAGATTTTCATAAGGCTAGAGCCGACAAAGATAAGTACTGATGTAGTAAAAGTGCATTAAGTGTTCGTAATAACTTACGATGTTAATTTGATAGCTCCGTGACTTCTTGGGTAAAAGATATTTTTTTTACACTTTACCATACCCAATGTAAACAGATATTTTTATGGATATATTACATAAAGAATAAAAGTTCAAAGTATATTCGAATCGCAAAATTTATTATTTTTGGTTTGGGGTGTTAAGTAAACTACCCCTTGCCCCTTTCCGATTATGCCCAAAATTTATACAGCTCTTCATCCCCATAAACCAAAGGTACATACTAAATTTCATTTTGATATGTCATACGGTATGACCTGTAGATTACAAAATTTGGGAGTAAGTAAACTACCCCTTGCCCTCTACCGATTATGCCCAAAAACTACACTCCATATACAAAAGGCACATACTAAATTTAATTTTGATATGTCAAACGGTATAACCTGTACAAACTTCCCAAGAATAGTGGCATACACACCCACCCACCCATCATCGCGAAAATATGTAAAATGGATTCAGAAGACCTCAAAACTTATAAATCCATCGAAATCCTGACCTCGATTTTTTCATTATTACAATACTTTACCTTATACGAAGTATGGTAAAGTAAAAATCATATAATTTTTACTCGTATGATTATGCAAAATCATACGTGATTCACTCCTGTCACTAAATTCACGCGTACATCTCTCGTATACATACATATATTTACTTCGGCTAAGACATAATAATAAGAAAATAGTAACAGGCCTTATAGCTGCATATTTTGATGTAAAAAATGAATACATTCGAATATACAAATGTGCTTAAGCCACCTCCACAATATCTGCACCTACTTTGTGTCAAAAAAACGAATTTTGCCATGTGCCCTGTGCTAACGAGGATAGGCGTTGTAATTCTTTAAAATAATTCAAGCATTTCAAATAAGCAACAGCCAGACTCATTGGTAGTAGGCCAGTATATCTGCCTGGGTGTTACGGGTTCGATTCCCTCCAATGACTCTGCGTGTTTTGTGCAGACAAGACACAGCTTCGCAGATAGTGTTGTTGTCTTTTCAAAAAAAAAAAGTCTTTACTAACACACATTTTATATTCTTTAAAGACTTCTCCAACATCCTTCGCAAGTGTGTATTTACGATTTTATTGAACAAACAACCAAACAATTTACATACTAATGTTTACAAATTTAAACATAAATACATACTTACTTACGTAAGTGTATTCGCTTATAGTTATACATATGCATGTATGGATATCAAATGAAAATAGTAAAATATGTATATAGCAACAACAACAATAACAACAGTAAAAGGATATATTTTCAATCCTTAATGAAAATGTCCAATTCGAGTGTGCTTGTGTGTTAAAGCGTTTGTGAGAGAGTATAAAATTGCAAACGTATGCGTGACCATAATGTTTCTTTTACATGCATACATATTTTAATGCATACGTGTAGGTATATGTATATGAATATATGTACATATAAATGTATGCGTATGTATTTATTATGTAGACTTTGCCGACACAAACACACCTTGATACACACATATGAACGAATACTATTTAGGACTTGTGTGGATATACAAATTTGAATTTGTGTGAGTGTATGTCCTTTTAATATTTTTAATTTTTTTTTTGTTTGTTTTTGGTTTTTGACTTGAGTTGGTGAATAACACTTATCCATTTACATACACACACACACACACACACACACACACATACACATACGTTTTATAGCAAAATATCCTTTGAACTCTTTTTATGTTTTTTTTTGCACATTTTCATATTATTTGCACGTCTATCTGTCGGCCTGTCTGCTTATTTGTTTTCATTTTTGTTTTATTTTAATTGATTTTAAATAATAATGTTATTTTCTAAGGATATTCAAATACAGATACAATTTTTAATTTTTTTCTCTAATCAAATTATAAGGGTTGGGTATTATTAAGATTAAAAAAGAAAATAGTTACAAATTTGCTATAATTTATAATTGAGTATTTTTGTTTTTTTGTATTATCTATACAATATAGTAATCGACTTGGAATACAAAATACTGCCTGTCTGTGTGCTTTACGAAAAATTTAATAAAATACTTTTTTCTCGAAAAAATATCTCATTTCTGAGAGAAAATAGATAGAAAGTAGTAAAACTACGCAATTTTAACGTTTCAATGGTACCCCAGCAGCACCTTTTTTTTCAGCTTGTAATTTTAAACACTATTTACAGAACTCTACAATAGTTTTAGAATTATAAATAGATTTTAGAATTTTATATAATGCATATGTTCCTGAGTAATTACCCAGGGCTGGGTACATTGCTATATATTTATAAAATAAATACATTAACCATACATATTTGAAGCACTATAAAAGTAAGAGTTTTAAAATTTGGTGTGGACGCAATCAACGTTGCGGATACAGTTAGTAAGTAAGTAAAATATGATTTTAAAAGAGCCACGAATTTATAATTTGGCTTAAGTTAAATGAAACAAAAGCAGAACGTTTTCAGAAACACATACATACGACACTTATAGAACTGAATAATTAATACATAATTTTTAAGGACAATAAATGCAAAACATTTGCTTCTGCAGGAAGTGATACAAAATTAGGTATGCGACTGGTTTCTGAGTAAAAGCGAGGGGTTTCATTCCTAACGCTTTGTATGAAACGGATCTGCCACTTGGGAGACGGTCAATTCACACTTTTAGATAGTTTGTGGTATGTCCCGGTGTTGCGATTTGTGGTAACATTGTACCAAATTTGATACAATCGACACATCATTGGTACAGTGGTACACTTAATGCTTTTTTAACCGACTTCAAAAAAAGAAGGAGGTTATCAATTCGTCTGAATGTTGCTTGTTTTTTATGTTTGTGCCCGCAGAACTCATTCATTTCTGAACCGATTTTAAAATTTTTTTTCTTTATTAGAAACGAAATGCTTACAGATTGGTCCTATTTTAAAATAAGTTTAGAATTTTGAAAATTAAAGGGTGACCCCATACAACATACGTGTTTTTTACGTGTATTATGAACCGTAAAGGGCACCCTTTTAAAATTTAAAAAAACTGCTTATTACTATAGCTGCCAATAACAGAAATTAATAAAAAAAATAAACTTAGAAATTAAAGGGTGTCCCCATATGTGACGTCAATTTAAATATATGAACCATTTGAACCATTGTAGACAATCACTTGAAAATTGGACAGAATGTCCAATATTTATAATCAGAAATTAAATATTTATAATTAGAAGTTAAAGGGTGTCCCAATAGTTGATGTAATTTGATGTATATTGCAAAACTTTTGAACCGTAACAGAGAGACGGTTGAAATTTACAAAGAACCTGTATATCTAAGTCCTTTATAACATCAAGTATATAATTTAAATTTGGAAAGTAAAGGGTGTCCCCTTAATTGATAAAATTTTATCTATCTAGCCCTATCTTTTGAACCGTTATAGACAAACACTTCAAAATTAGACAGAATCTCCTATCTACTATGTCCCGTATAATAACATTAATAAATATTTAAAATTTTAAAGGGTTCCCAATAGTTAATGTAAATTGATGCATATGGCCAAACTTTTGAGCCGTTTTAGACAGACATTTGAAATTTACAAAGAATCTGTCCTTTAAAATAAGTGTTTAATTTAAAATTGCACATTAAAGGGTGTCGCCTAGGTGATATTGTTTAAGCTCTATGGCCATATCTTTGGAACCGTTACTTTTTATTACTGTGTCAGTAATAATAAGTGTAAAAAAATAAAGGGTGTCCTCAAATCTGACGTAATTTGTCGTATATGGCTTTATCTGTTTAACCGTTACGGATAGACATTTGAAGGTACAGAACGGATATTACTATGTCCGTTACAGCAACAAGTATAAAAGTATTTGATTTGAGTACTATTTCTTACACATTACTTTCTTTTAAATTTTTAGTTCAGAATTGATGCACATATATTTGTTTTGTAGTCTGTTTATTTTTGGAAGAATTATTGTGGTACAATTTTATATAAAATTAATTTAATAATTTTTTTTATTTAAACAATATTTTTTCTTACTATAATAAACATTTCTAGTTTTATAGTTCTCCAACCCGGATTAGAACTAACTAAATTGCAATAGTCTTAATTTATGTTCAGGATTTTTATTATTTACTTTGATAACCCTTTTATTTACAAGTAATAGGTAATTTAATTACCAGGACTTTTTGCTGAACTACAGAGTTTGAACTTCCTTGCATCGCACAGTGTCGTGACTTCATATAACGAGTGGCCATAAATAGAAAAAGTTATTGTAAAGAGCTGAAATTAGGCACATATATTTAGGATGGCAAAACGTAACAAAATTTAAAATTTAAAAAAATTCGGAGCAAGAATTCGTGTCCTTGCCGTATATCCTGAAATTTATAAGTGTCATAAAAGTTAGAAAAAATGCTAACTTTATGAAATTTTTTCCATAGTAATTGGATTTGATATTTTTAATGATTTGACCAAAATTGATTCAATTCAGATAAGGCCCTAGGCTAAAAAATATATTTTTATAAAAAATTAAAAAAAAAAATTAAATTTTAAAAAATTATATTTCGAATTTTCTAAATATTATTATTTATTCCTCATTACGCATAATTCCTTTTTTTTAAATTTATTATTGGATACATTATGAATGGTATCCAATGGAAACCCTTAATGTAGAAAATAGAAAGAAAAAGAAAAGTGAAGTTTTTTTTCAATTTTTTAAATTTGAAATGGTTACTATGTTTTTTTGTTTAGAAATTTTGGATTTTTTCTTGATTTCTAAATTTAATAAACTTCTCATTTGGTTTATTAAATTTTGAGCATAAGAATCTGAGTTTTTATTCAGAAAATTTAAAAAAGTCCACTGACGATCTGGGTAAACACCAGTGAAATAGCTATATGCTATATGGATATGCTTTCCAATAGTAATCTGTTTGGATTACTATAAGATAATAAATTTAAAAAAAAGGAATTATGCGTAATGAGAAGTAAATAATAAAAAAAATTAAAGTTAAATAAATTTTTTTTTAATTAATATCGAAGACAAGCACTTATATTTTTTTAAATTAGATGAATGGACGCCCTCACCTTCAATATATCCTTAAACTTAAGTATATACATATTTTCTGCCTATTTTGCATTTTTATCGAAAAATGAATTCTTGATATTTATTTCTCCAAACCCATTTTTTGTTACCTAAAAATTGTGAAAAAATTATCAAAATAATTCGACTTTAAAGTCGTGTAACTTTTTATAGGTATAACGTACATGAAAAACCAAACCACCTCTGGAATCGTGGGAGGCTCAGCTTTCATCTCATATGTATTTTATTGATAAATTTGAAAGGGTTTTTTTGATTTTTTTCCACTAGACAGTTTACTTTGCGACACTAATAAAATAACAATTATTTAAATTGGCGAACTTAAGTGCAGCTAAATTTTTATTTTTATAAATTAACATACTTTTTGTTCTAAAATGAAAGAAAAAATATCCCGGTAATACTTAAAAATTTTTTTTTCTTCACTATTATATGTTTGCTTATCACAACAAGTTCTGTTTTGTTTTGTTTTATTAATATCAGTCCTATAATGATGCATACACTGTTATCGAAATATGTAATTAAAAATACCGTTTATATACTGAAAACATAATACAACAACTAATCTAGTACAAATTTGGTTTATTTGCCAACTAAATTCAATTATTTAATCCTATGAAGTACATGCTCATTTTTATTCCTTTTTTATACAAAATTGTAGTTATTATCTTTAGAAAAAATTATTATTTTAATCTAATTTTTTTTTACACTTATTAGTCAAAGTGTATTTTATTAAATGCCAGTAGCCATTTTTTTAATTTTCATAATTGGTTTTTCCATATATGGCCACGCTCACAACACTGTGCATTGCCTCAATCAGTTTTCGGCAGTATTTGGCTGATATATTTTTCACTTTCTTTCTAGGGAGAAATCGTAAGGTCTCGTAACTTTTTAATTATTCTATCAAATAACTGCAGATATATTCTTCGACTTATTATCTGGTTACTTTGGGGCAGTTTCAAGCACGTGTTGGAAGTTGTAGAATAATCAGCTCTAACATTGTTAGTAAATTAGCAAAATTAACAAAAAAGCGGTAATTCAAGGAATCAAGGTCAGTTATCATTTCTTCAAAATATCTTAGTCTAATGTCCAAGTACAGTGATTTGTTCTTTCGAGTCAAATTTTGGTACAATTGATGTTGATTTGGTACATCTTTATCAATGGTGCGCTACAATTTAAACATTATCAGATCCGTCAGAGCTGTCTAACTGCAAATTCCTCAAGGGCTGCTTTTCAAAATACTTGATATACAAATTTTGCAGCAAATTTTAAATAGTTATATAATTTTTTTTTAAATATTAATATTTAAAAACAAATTTTGATAATTTGAAGATGTTGGTTATTTTTATTCCCCATTAATCATATCTTAAGTCTAAAATAAAACGAATAATATACTTGTGAAGTCCAGCCAGTTCTAGACACAGTTTTACGGTTGCTGCTATCATTTGCGGACACCCTTCTGATGTACGGCCAAGAAAAGCAATATCCCTTATTTTTAGTTTAATGTAAACAGGTACATTTAGAATGTTAGGCGGCAAAGTATTTGCATGTTTCGCTATTTCTGATTTAACTGATAGCACGTTTATATCTTTGTGGATGTTCGAGTGTTTTTATATACCAGGAAGCAACTGTGATCAATTTCTTGGATACAAGGATCGGAAAACCTCTCACCTATTTCAAAAACTAATCACTATAAGCTTTTACTTTGCATTTATTTGTGAAAATAACTGTGTTCCAATTAATCATATGCCGGACCTGGCCCTAACAACCGATCACCCAAAAAGTTGGCGGATAATGTGGACGGATTATGTGCTGTAACGTGGTTTGTTCTGTTTGGATCAGCTTTCATAATCCTTTTAATGTATTTGCACCGAAAATATTTTTTTCACCAATTAAAGATTTTAATCAATTTAAAATTAAAGATCAATTAATTTTTTAATTCATTCAAATATATATTTGTTTGAAACAGAACAAAACAAAAAAATATTAATTAAACAATTAATTCCATCAATTAAATATTAATATAAAACCAACTAAAAACTTTAATTGGTGAAAATATTTTCTTCTGTGTGTGATGTAGTTTCGAATTTTTCTCCATTTGGGCTATACTAGTAGTTTTAGTGGACTAGTAGTCTACAAAATGTGAGGTCTGTGGTCCTTTTTAAAAATTATTTTTCGTCTAAAAATTCTTAACTGCTAATGATTGGAAAAGTCTTTCGTTTTATTAAATCACTAAATCACAAAAAAATACCATCAGAGCTGTAGATTAAAAATTTAACACAGCAACCATTCGCAAAGAATCATGTGCGATAATCGCTATTACAAATCAGTAAACCAACACTAAGAAAACAGTAGTGGCTTTATAGGAGTTTTGAAATCTGACACTGATCAACATTACCTCAACTTATTGTATGTTTTCTAGAGACCTTTTGGTCCGTAATTCGGAAAAATACTTATCGCCTTGGCGCAAGTGGTTTTATGAACAGCGGGCCGCAATGTATTTGTTTTTGCTCGGAATTAGGTTTAAGTTTATTAAGCTGTCTTTTTGTAATGTGGTTGGTTGAATACTGCATTTTCTTGGCTTTCTGGCTCGCATAGAAAAAGTCAATTACAAGCATATAGAACAATGCAAGTGGCTATCGTTGTAGTTTATAGATCCACAAAACCTGGAGTTTTCAGCGTTGAAAGGACAAAATGATTATTAAAAGTTTTTTTTATCAAACTTTAAATCTTCACGAAAAAGCACAGTTTAAAAACATAGACCTGGTGGCAGTTCGCAGATCCATATGTCCTCAACTTTTCAGAGTTGACCTTTTAAAATCTTTATTCAAAGTCTCGATTACCAAAGTTGAACTCTTCACTAGGGATGAGGCGTAAACTTGCTTTTTGCATTTGTAATATAGGAATTATTCGCATAAAATATAAAATAAAATTTTTCGCATTTTGGTTTCACTCACTAAAGTACCTTTAGCGAATAATCTAAAGAAACATCGAAAACATATGCCACGTAAAGGGTGGTGTTCGCATCTCCACAAAAATACAACAACAAAAAGCATCAGTTGAACAGTGCTTCTAAATTGTGAAAATTTACTGTGAAAAAAATATATCTATTCGCGATGTTCATAGAGCACTTCGTACACTTTACGGTTAACATAATCAACAAGCAATTCGTACAGTTGTTGATGGTTTTCGCACTAATTTTACTCTTCTCGATTTAAACCCATCATCAAGACACAGAAATGTGCGAACCGAAGTAAATAGTGCTGCTGTACTGCGAAGTATTAAAGAAGACGTCGAAATTTCGATTCGTCGACTACTTGGAAAATTCTAGGGAAGGATCTTGGCTTACGTGCTATAATATATGTATAGCTCGTGCAAGAAGTTAAGCCAAACGACCGTCGCTTGCGTCGGATTTTTTCTATTTGGGCTCATTTGAAACTGGCCGAAGATGATTATTTTTTATCAAAGAATTGTGCTTAGTGATGAAGCTAATTTCTGTTTTTGTAAATAAGCAAAATCGACATATCGGAAGCGAAGACAATCTTCAAGCCGTTATCAAATGACTATTACTGCTGGGTGCGGTTTACACGATGCGGTGGCGTCATCGTCCCTTATTTCTTTCGAAATAAGTAAGGAGCAGCAATTGCATTGAATGGCGACCGCCATCGAGCCATGCTGACTGATGGTTCCAACAAAACGCCCATACAACATACCATACAGCGCGCTTAACAATACAATTATTGCAAAATCAGTTTGTTGGCAACTTTATTTCCAGAAGTAGTCCTGTTCACTGGCCACCTCGTTCGTTCGACTTAACGCCTCTGGATTACTTTTAATTGGCCTGTGTTAAGTCACTGGTTTATGCGGCCAGATTAATTGGGAAAAGTAGTAAAAAAATGGACTGTCGAATGAACCATGTAAGTCGTAGCCGCGACGGAAATTATATTTAAAAAATAAATATACCGAAATTATATACCAGATTATAATAAAAAAAAATTTCATTCCAAGAATATTTCTTCTTGTATTATCAGTTCGAGTTCTCATGCAGTTAAAAAACACATACATACATACATACATACATACATACATACATACATACATACATACATACATACGTATGTAAATATTTTGGTAGTAATAGAGTTTGATTCTTAAACTCCCAAGCGGATTTTTCTTTTATTTATTCTTAGCCTTAAAAAAAGATTTTCCAAATAATTAGATGTCAGTATTGTTTTTCCTAAAACTTTAAATTGTGTCACATGTTCTACAACATTTTACATACATACATATATACATACATATAAATTTAGGTTTTTTTTTTCAATCCTAAATAAAAATATCATAAAACTGTACTACCGACGGCTTTTCAATATTTGTGCAATTCGTAAAGTTCTCGTTGTTTAAAATTTGAGCGGAAATAATTTGTCGAAATTAAGGTTAAACACTCACATGAAAACAAAAATAAAGAGCTTTAAAACAATGACAGCAACAACACCACTCACAACCAACATCACACATTAAACTGACAAAATAAGTTGCATTGCGAACCAACAAAAGTGATTAATTAGTTGAATGAAAAAAAAAGTTTTTTGTACGAATTTTTGTGATTTTGATCCATTATTGTATTCCTCTTATACACATTCTATGGCTTTTAGTACGAAAATGTTTTATTCATTTTATTAGATCTTTATTTTGGCAAAAATGAAAAAAAAAATTAAATGTAAAATATTTGATAATTCACTCATCACTCACATTCAAACTACTCACACTCTTTCTTCTTCAACTCTTGTTAATGCTGCTTTAATGCTTCCTCCCTTCCTCATACTTTACCAAGCCCCATAGTGGCTGGCTCCCTTTTATACAGAAAACAGGTGTCCGTAGGTATGTGTTTGTTTTGTGTGTTTGAGGTTCTTTGTTTTTCTACAACTAGATTATATCTTTAAGCCACATGTGTGTTAGAGAAACAGAGAGTGAGAGAGAGAGAGAGGGTTTGTGGCATATTATTTGCATTGCAAATTTTGCAATGTTGTAGTCTCTGAGTATTTGCAGTCTAAATTTTTTTTCATAAAATAAACGTGAGTAGTTTTTTGCACACGTTTTATTTTAGGTGATATCATTATTGAGCAATATATTTTTTTAAAAATTTTTGCAAAATTAAAAAGAGAAGTTTTTTGCTTATAAAGAAAACTGCAATCCATTTTTTAAGCTTCTCTTTGAAAAATTTTAAGAGTATTAAATGTTTACAAACATTTTGTGTTTTAAAAATGTGTATAAACATTGAATTTAGTAGCATTATAAAATAATTACAAATATCTGAAGGCAACTTACTCAAGTGATTGGACTGGTGCTTTAATTATAGGGACCGAGTTTGAGTTCTAACATTTCCTATGAAAGAGACCTTTTACTTTAACCTGGCAATAGATAAATTGTCTACAATTTTTTAATACTTTTAAATATATTGAAGTAACGTGATGGCTCCTTTATTTACCACTCACGAATCTTAACTTCTTGCATCATTTCTAATTTGACAAGTCAGGGGATGGTTGAAATAATTGTCATCAATTTCCGGCTGGGGAACTTTTCAGATAATGGTAGTAATCTTTATTATATTTTAATTTTAGCATATAAATCTTCATCATGAATACTGGGGATGCATTGATGCGCCTTTTTGGTGATACAATATTATAATTGGTGTTATAATGCAATGACGTTAAACAACTAAGCAATGAGTGGATTACCTTATTACACTGTTGGCAAATAAATGTTTTCGTTTACAAAAAATTGCTTTCAGTTTGTTTTGTTTAACACGTCGACATTTTTTTTCTAATGGGCGTGGCAAATAATATTTATTTAAGCAAGCATTCACATAAATATATTTTATCATAACATAACGGTCCATTCAATTGACAATTGAAACCGCAAGGTTAAAAATAAAATTATCTTTAATTTATTTAAACTTCTTAGGCAAGTTATGAAAGCCGCCCTTGATTAGGCTTCAGTAACTAAATCTCAACTGTAAGATTTCCATCAAGCTCTATAGGAAAATTAATTTCGTTCCGTTTATATTTTATTATTTATGTTTATTTATTTTTACGTTTATTTTTTTTTAAATTTTTATTTTTTTTAGTTTAAAAATATCTTTTTACTTCCTCCAGGTTCTATAGCCTGACCTATTCCTTCGTATAGACAATTAGAATTCCCAAATTCGCTCCACAAATATACAACTTTTCATTGAATTTTTACTATTCCATAAGTAATGTATTGTAATCGTGAAAAAATCGAAGCCGGGATTTCAACGGATTTATACGTTTTAAGGTCTCCTGAATCCATTTTACATATTTTCACTATGATGCCTGTGGGTCAGTGGTTGGGTGTGCCACTATTTTTGTGAAGGCTTTAGAGGTATTTGAAATTCAGTATGTGCCTTTGGTATATAGAGATGAAGAGCTGAATAGTTTTTTGGCTTTGGAATCGGGAGGAGAATGGGGTAGTGGACTTAACACCCCAAATCGAAAATTATTTTTTTTTAATCGAATACACTGTGAACTTTTATTCTTTATAAAAAAATATATGTTTTCATTAGGTTTGGTATAGTTGAGTGTAGGCCACTTTAGATTTTTTTCTTGTTTTTTGCTCATGTAACGGTTTATAATCGTACCGCAGAACAGCTATTCGGGGCAAATCAATCAGCCAATGCTAGATTGAGAAGTAAATCATATGTAGGCCGAGGAGCAGGGACGGCCTGGCCTGACGGTCCTTAAGCGATAAAGATCTACGGTATAAAGATTAGGTATAGATATAAATGGACCTAGTGATAGCGCACTATTGGTCCTACACTGGAACTACCACCTCGGAACCTTTCTGTAATTATGGGGTTCATGTAGCTGCACATCTTTTCCTCATACTTACTCCCCAATCCTGCTCAGGGCTCATTGAGGTTTCAAGAAAACAATCATAAAATGCGTTCAAGGTGCTCCAACTTGGATGTGAAGCTACCAATCAAAAACGTGTCCAGAATTTTCCATCGAATCTGTGCATTGTGGAGAGTGCTGTGAGATATACACCCTATATATATATATTTACATACAAATGAACGTAGTGATAGCGAACTATCAATTACACTGTCCAACAAAAAAATATTGTTGTAATGTTTCCTTCACTTCATGAGTCAAATCTTACTAATTTTGGGTTGAAAAAAACGAAAATGACAATGAAAAAATTTTATTAGCTCTAGTTTCTGTGATACACTATGGGTCAAAATATATAACGATAACAAATTGAAGCAAATCAGTAAATTTTAAACCATAAGTTTATCAACATTATAAATTAATTTGGAGTTGAAAATTAATGGCAGAATACTTGGCAGGTTGGATATTATTACCATCATGTGGATTTAATTTTTCTTTTGGCCTGTCTTTTGTATGTGAGTTCTGGAGCATCCCTACACACGCACGAACAGTAGTCTGCAAGCATTGATTCATTCCAACGGCCCTTATATTTTTATTCCATTACAGAAATATCCTAATGGAATCTCTCACTGACCGCACCACAGCTAGGAGGGAAAAAGTCTAGATGAGAGTGGAGGAAATGAATTTTGAGAGACATGTTGCATCCAAGTTTATGATATTTTTGTAGAAGTATCCTCACCAACTGAACATAATCATCTTCTCTTTTGTTCCCCAAAAACCTTTAACAACTCCCTTGAACGCACTCCAAGCTTCCTTTTCTTTCCCCTCCAAAACTCTATCAAACGCAGGATCCTTCAGAAGCTCCCGAATTTGTGGCCCAACAAAAACACCTTCCTTAACTTTTGCATCACTTAGGAAAGCAAATTTTTCCCTCAAATATCTAAAGGCCACATCAAGCACTATCTGAAGAACTGAAATCACGTAAGTATATAACCTCAAAATAGCTGTACAACTGTTGGTTTTGTCAATTAACAGGCGTCCCAACATCCAAAAACTAAATTTATCGACAAAGTGAAAGCTGAACATTAAAAATGACATGTTACTGTATCTTGAAAACAAGAGCTAATTGGTCATTTTCGAGGTGATTTTTGAACTCAGGGGGTGAAAATACATAATAACTGGGTATTTTTAAGCCCGAAACAAATTCATTGTTGTTCAGTGTTATTGATCGCACACTGGAACCACCACGATGTAATCTTTCTGTCATTACATCGGGATGGGGCTCATGTAGCTGCACACATTTCTACCCTCGTCAGGGCCCAACGAAGTTTCAAGAAAACAATTCTAAAACCATTGATTATACTCCCAACTTGAAAGTGAAGCTACCTATCAAAAACCATAGTGCAATCTCTACTAATGGTACGACACTAAACCACCACCTCGAAACCAATATTTGTCAGTTTATAGTCGGTATCCTGATTTTGTATATGTGTTTAATGCATCTAGATGAATTGGTTTCAAAACAGAATCAAACGCATTTTAAAAAACATGTTACTCCAAATATGTATATTTTTAATATGTATTAAAAATATGTTGTGTTACACTCATCATTTTCATAGAAATATAGAATTTTTTTTTTAAATATTTCGAAAATCGTTTGTAAAAAGTTGTGCAAAATTATATGTAAAATATATTTAGGAAAATTTTTTGTAAAATTTTTTTTCCAAAATTTTTCTGAATTTTTTTTTTTAAATTCTTTTGTACAAATATGTTTTTTAACACGTTTTTTTAAATTTCTTTAAACTTTTTTGAAATATTTTAAAAAAAAAAAATTTGGAAAATTATTCTAATATCTACTTAACAAAAAAGCAAAAGAGAATCATTACAACCGAAAAAAAAAAAATAAAAACACGACCTGAAAAAATGTTAAAAAAATATATGTAGGCATGGTTTTTTACCCGCTGCCACCAATTGAGTGGTCTGAAGTTGCTGAATTTCAATAGCGAAGTTTTCGAAACTATGCCTATTTGATTGGTGTGCTTAAATTTTCTTTATCTCTTCTGGTGCCTTGGCAAAGTTGATTTCAACCCGAACACAGACGGACAGACTGACATCACTAAATCAACTTCTTTATTTATAAGGATTCACAATATACATATGAAAAGGTGGCTTATGACTCAAAAACAAAATTTCGAAAAATTAGCTGTTAAAGATAAACAATGCATTTCGTCAACTTTAAAAGTTTCAACAAGGATAGCGACGAAGAAAACTACTTAATACTGCTAAATAAATATTTGTTATGCAAAATAGCTTTTTTTTTGGTAAAATCGTTTTTGCAGCGTTCAATCCTGTTTTTAAATTTTTCAATTCCATTTATTATCTTGATTCTGGATTTTCAATAAAATTCTGTTTTTCTTTCATTTGTGCTCTTCTTTAGCTTTAAACACATAGACAACAGCGGCTACACCGCTACACGACTACAAATGCCGTTGGCTACAATATTCGCCGTGTAGTCAGCTACTGAATTATATTGAAGACGACAGCTACATACATCAAATGTTGTAGAAATACATATTTTTCCTTTAAAAAATATTCTTTTTCAAAAAATTTTTATCATTTCAAAATAAATAAATATATTTGTTCAAAACCTTTTGATTGTAAATGAATTTGTATTTTTAATTTTGTGACATTTACTTCTGTTGAATAAAATAATATTGTCGCAAACAAAAATAGAAATTAACCTAAGTTAGCTACAGCCACAACGGTGGTCGTGTAGCCAAGTAGCTATGATGTCGTCAATATAAACGTCTTCATATAAACGTGTGTATTTTAACTATGACAGGTTGTAGTCGGTATCCTGCTGTCGTCTATGTGTTTAATGCGTTTCTCTACATTTTTATTACACTTCTAAGCAAGTTAGGACGTTCTAGTTTTCACTACGTGAAAGAGCGTCTCAAAAACTATGGAAACCAAAATAAAAGTGCAAAAATTTTTTTTGAGTCATAAGCCACCTTTTTATAGGTCGGACATTAATATTGTAGAAACTACACACGGAGTGTATGTACCTATTCCACCTGTGGTGAAGGGTATAAAAAGTACCATTAAATGAATGGTAATTCAAATTTTGGTCATTGTAATTGTGTATTTCCAATAATGCCAAAGCAAATTCAATGCCATTAAAAAACATCAAAAGTATGCTTAACATGTTTAATGCCTTAACTTTATTTAACTTTAACTTTATTTTTAAGTTTAATATTACTTGATTTTTCAGCAAATATTATAGCAACATGTTGGAATCCAGCTTTGCGTAAAAAAGCTCTTAGTTATTCAATTTCTGGTGGCTATTTCTCTTCTCTACAGACTTTTTTAGCTCATAAAGAAGACTCTCTTAATACAATAGAAAGAGAAAGTATCCTTGGTATATCCTTAAAATATTTTATTGGTATAATTTAAACATGCTCTTGAAAATGTTCTTATTGCTGCAAAAAGCCAAAATAATCAATTAATGTTTCCGTCAAAAACAGAGTAAGAGAGAGTCTAGTGACTCTTTAAGTCATTTTTGAAAAAAAAAAAAAAATAAAAGCAGAAATAAACTGCAAGTTTGATTAGTGCGTTTTTTAATTGTTTTTTGAAGGTCTGGTCTAAAGCATGTGGTTGGAGATCTGAACGAAGTTTATTGTCAACATATTGAGTGTTTATTAAGCAAGAGTGGAGAGCTGTGAATTTCTGAGTGCAATTTTTTTGCAACTCTTATTGATAATTGAGCGGTCACGTAATGCAAAATAAAAAGTAAATTTTTTCTTAAACTTTATTTTATAAATTTTAAGCTCTCTGTCTACATTTATTTTTATTTATTTATTTATTTTTTGTTTGTTTGCTCTCAACTCTCTGTTTTGTTTGTGTGAAACAGGAAGAAACACAACACTATAGCGTACATACATACATACGAAGAAACCATATTGAACAAATTAACTACTACATGCTATGATTACTACTCCTAAAAACTACTATGTAGGCAGACCAAAAATATTTTCTTTTGTTTTTTGTTGTTGTTCTGTACGTATTTTTTTTGGATTGCGAGCGGCCAACGTTTCCAAAAGCATTATTTGTAGAGTAAAGAGAGTCCATTAACTAACCAACTAACCAACCAAGCAAACCATCATACTCATACCCCTGCAAATAGCTAACCAATATATCCAGTCAGTTAGCAATTCATTTATCCATCCATCCAATTGTACATCTATCTATCTATCTATCCATCCATCTACATATTGTTCCGTCCGTCAACGACATCGTCGTTGTCGCCGTCGTTTTTGTCGTCAACACTATCCATTCGCAAAAATATTCAACCATCCATCCGACCATTCGAACTTGTGAGTGCTTTTATTTAGCAGTGTGTTTGAGTTTTGGTTTGGGTTTGCTTTTGTTTTTGTTACGGTTATTGTTGCTGCTGCTGCTACTACAACATTTGGTGTATTACTGTTGTTGCTGTTGTTTGTTGTATGGACTCTACAACAACAACAACAACTACGACTACGAATACCACTGCTATTGCTGGTGTTATTGTTATTGTTGTTTGTTTAGACTGACTACCACTTGTACGAAAGTTTGTATGCGATTTACTAGCATTTTGGCATAGAGTGCGGCTAGAATTCACTCGTCTCACACAACGAATTTAGCTGCGCTTGCAACAACGCAATTTTACGGGTTCGCTCGCACACCGGGGCCTAATACTACAACTACTACTACTACGACTGGTTGAAAAAAAAGAACAATCAACAACTACTATTACGTTTAAGCTTCAATATTAAAAAGTAAGAAATACGAAAAAAACAAAATCAAGAATAGAAATTTTTTACATACAAACCACCCATTCATGCGGCGGAAAGAAAACAACATATTTTTTTTTTTTTAGTTTTTTCTTAATTAAAAAAACTGAAACTCAAAAAAAGTGACCCTTAAGAAGTGAACGTGCTAAAACGGGATACGTATGTTTTTGTTCTTGTTGTTGTTGTTGGTTGTCACCATCATCAGTGTCATCTTTATTATGTGGCCACCTCTATCACCATTAACAGCCACAGTTTTGCATCAGTAGCAGACGCTGCAGCAGCCCATAACTTTGATGGCCAAAAAGTATAAAAATTAAAAAAATAGAAAATAAAAAAAAAATATAAAAACACATAATTTATTTGCAAATAGAGTGTTTATATTCTCTTCTTTGCTTATAAAGTGGCAAGACACGTTGTGTTGCAAGAAAAAAAAAAAAAACAAATATTCAAATTCAAAGATTTTGCGCCACCAAAGTGTTAGAAAAAAAAGACAGATTGTGTTGTCGTAAATTTGCGCGGCTTCTTCGAACTGCTCTGGTTTGGTGTTGTTTTAAGTTTGTGGCATAAGGATTACAGAAACAGCAACACAATACTAAACAATATTTATCACATAAGCCATTTGAAAGAAATAAATAAAAAAGAGTGCTACAAAAACAAAATATTCATAATTTTGTTGCTGCTGTTTGTTTGTCAAGAAGTACGTTGTTCCTTTTTCTAACAATATATTCTCCCAATGCCAGCCAGTCAATCAAACAAATATTCATTCACTCAGCCTGCTGGCTGACTACTGCGTTTTTTTCTTTTCGGACTTTTTATAGTTTTTACTTTAGTCCAGCTTTAGGAAGACAAAACAAACAAAAAAATCACAAACTCACACGAAATAGCAAATCAAACGTATGTGTGCAATTTGCATTTGATTTTCATTATTATTATTGTTGTTTGGATTTCGTTGCGAGACAGGCACAAACAACAACACGGCAGTAGCAGCAGCAGAAGCAAGCAACATCTAAAATCCATAACAGTGCCACACGTAGACGCACGTAGACGTATGTAACGGATGCATAAAGTCATAATAGACATAAAATTCAAATTAAGCCAAAACAACTTATTAACGCGAATTTTAATTTAAAAAAATCCCAATTAAAAACGAAATCTTAAGAAAATTAAAAAAAAATAATTAAAGAAAATTTTGTGAAATTAATGAAAATTAAAAAAATAAAAATTATAAACAAAATAAAACCAAAATTCTGTATAAAACAAAATAATGAAATGAAAATTGTGTTACAAAAAAAAAAAAAACAACAACTTGAAAAGATTATAAAGTATATATAAAAAAATATTAAAAATAATGCAATATTTTTTAATATTAAAAGAAGCTATCAAGTAAAAGCTTTAAAGAATTTGTGAATTTTTTTAAGTGTTAAAAATAAAATTTATTACAAAAATTAAAAAAAAAAGAAACTCAGACTAAATTAATTGAAAACTTTATAGCGGAAAACTTCAACGGCTGAAACTGTAAGTTTTAAATTTTTATACCAAAAACGCAAAAACGATTTTAATTTTAGACTTTTAAAATTGTGTGAAATTTATTTGAAATTCAAATATTTGTGAGGGGATTTTTCACATTTTTTTTTTAAATATTTTTAGTTAATTTTTTTTTGGGAATTAAAAGAAAAATTTTATGGCTTGAGTTGTAAAACGATGGAATTAAATTTTTACAATTATAAAAATATTAAAATGCAACAAAAAAAGGAAATAAAATAAACACAGCTTTTAAGTTTGTCTATATTTGTAAGTCGAATTTTTTCATTGGAAATGGTGTTGTGTTCGATTACTGCAACAAGTCTTTAAAAAGTTCTTTAAAATAAGTTTAGATTTTTTTTTGAACTCATAATAATAAAGTAAAGGAAGATGAATAAAAAATATAAATTAATTATAACTCTCTTGTATTAACAGAAATGGTGTTGGTACTAAATGATCTTCGAAATTATAAAAAAAAGATTTAATAATAACTGAACCAACCTGAATTTCCCGCTGCAAATGTCTACAACAAGCATGGCTTTGTTTTAGAATTTTAGAACTCTTAAGGTTAAAGTGAGAAAAGATTAAAAAAAAAAATAGAAAAAATTTCTCATTGTTCAATGGAAATGGTGTTTAAAGCCATCATACTCAGCCGTTCGATCTGTCAAAAAAAGCATGTGTTTTCAAAAAGTTATGATAGTGTGAATTAGAAGTGTATGTGTGTGGCAGTTTTGTACGATTTGATAATCTTTTCGAAAAAAATTCATAAAATATTTTTTCCAGCGATAGGAGTTGCAAAATCTGTTTTCTTTGTAGAGTAGTATGGCACCTACAACGCCATTGTAAGGCGAATTTTTGAGTAGGTCAGGATTCTGTCAGACTTTTTTTTATCTGATTGAATCGTACAATTGTGTAGGATAGAGAATCGTGGATATTAATTTTATTAATACAAGTGCTCTTTTTTGAACTTTTACAATTAAAGAGAGACAAGGATGTAAAAAAGTTATACTGTACCGTTATAGTGTAATACCTAGAGTTTTCGGCGGGAAATGAAACCGCATCAGCCAGACTAAGAGACTGTTTGCACTCTATCAATCAGTCCACTATCAACTAGTCTAATGAAAGAAAGTTTCAAAAAGGGTCACCTAAGACTGCCAGAAAAACTTTGCGAACATTTTTTTTTATTGTTTTAAGAGTTCCGTAGCCAAAGGGTAAGAAAGGAACCCTGTTAATATCGGTCATATGTCTGTCTGTCTAAGGCCTCTATCGCTTGACCCATAATAGGTAGACACTTAATGTTTTCAAAGAATGATTATTTAAAAATTAAAAGGTGATCCCATAAAGCTCACAATTGAGTATGGACGGCTTAATCTTTTGAAACGTAAAGAGTGCGTACTACTATGGCCACTACAACGAAAAGTAGTAAAAAATATAAAACTAAAAATTAAAGACACAATTTTGGCGGATATTGGATTATATTTTGAACTGTAAAAGCAGGGTTTTTAAATTACTTCGTCTCATATAGCGTATATTTACTTTATGAAATTAAAAATTAAAGGTTGTAAATACAGGCAGTTTAAAATTACCCAGGGAATTAATTATTTTATACAGTAAAGCAACAAGTATAATAAAATTAATTTATAAAAATTATAATAGTTTTATATTTAGAAGCTTTATAGACTGACACTTTAAAGTGTTACACAGCTGCTATAGCAACAAGAAAAAAGAACGAACATAAAATTAAGAATAATAGAATGTCTCCAAACATTTTAATTTTTGGAAAATAGATGCTTACATATTGCTCGCTTTTAAAATTTCATTATAGATTCGAGAAACTTTAAATTTTAAAAGGTTTTGTCAGTTTTTAAGTCGACTTGTTTGAAAAAAATAATTTTTTTGCTTTTGACCTTTATGTGGATACCAAAATAAGTGTTGTTAACTATCTTAAAATTGATAGGAAACATTTAACAATTTAAGCTCTTACTTTTGATACTTTTGTTGGATGAAATTAAATATTTTACGGTAAGGAACTCTATATGTGTAAGTCCGACTCGTTGTTTCTATAATTTTATTTACACAATCTGACAGATAATTACTTTCGTAGTTTTTTAAATGTCATTATTTTGATTTATGTTCGAAATGCTTGATTAAATAAAAAATTAACTTCTAAAACTAAATAAAATGAATTTTTATTTACTATAATAAACACCAGGCCTTATTAGCTTATATAAATTGACAACTAACTTCTAGGTTGTTTCCTAATCTATGTGTTGCATGAATATAAATCATACCCTGAGTGCTGCACCAATCTATACATGTAATAAAACTATTACAGGACCGTGTCTGTATATGGAATATTTAAAAAATTTCGTTGCATATATTAATTGATATGGAATAAAAAAAAAAAACACTTTTTGGAAAGTTTGTCGGTTTGTCCATCTGTCTGTTTGTGTTCGCATCACGTTAAAAATTTTGTGAGGAGGTACTTTAGTACCTCGTTTTAAATGTACACTGTTTTTTCCCGTAAAAATGTTTCATGTCCAAGAGTAAATAGCATAAAAAGTGAAAGTATGCAGTTTCACCTGATAAATACTATTAACAACTTGGCAGCACATTTTATTATTGTAAGCGGAAAATTTGGACACTATTTATATCCTAAGTAATTATCCAGAGTTGGGCTATTAAAAGTTGGTGTGGATTAATTTTAAAACAAAAGACATATTCGAACAAAATATTGTCACGGTCTCTGTTAGTTATAATATAAAATGACTTAACTAAAATTGCCATAGTAGAATAATTTTTTTCATGGTGTAATTTGAGTTAATTTAATGTAAATTTTCGGTTTCTTCTTATGATTTAAATTTTTTGTTAAAATTAAATTTAGAATTAATTTAATCAGTCACTTAATACAAAATGCATATTTTCTATGTTCTTTGAAGTAAGTATTATACGAACTTGAGCCAAAATAAAATCTTCATTTAAATAGAGATTATTTTGTTTTTATGTGTACACATTTTCGGTGAAATTTGAATGCAAATATGATTTTCTGGTGAAACTTCGTTCATTTTACGATTATTTAAATTGTTGATAATTTTTAGTTTTTCTGTTTTAATTGCTTTTAAATTATTTTTACTTTTTTCTAATAATTTTTTTGTACTTTTCATGAACTCTGGCCAAAAATTTTTTTTGGTGATTTTTGTGTGAAAACATGAGTTTTTGATGAAAATTTTACCGTTTAAATAGTTAATGAAATTTAGTTTTTTTTTGTGAATTTTCTGGTTTTTGGTAAAAATTAAATTTTTGATTAGATTTTTTTAATGAAAGTCCGAAATCACGATTTTTACTGAAAATCCAAATCGCCGTTTATTATATATACTAGCTGTGCCCACTGACAATATTTTGTTCGCTTTTGCGTTAAAAGTAATCCACACTAAATTTTAAGACCCTTACGTATATATTTTATATAAAGGCACCCATCTCTGGATACAATTCTAAAATTTATAAAAAATTCTAAAAATTATTGTAAAGCTATGTAAAATGTGTTTAACATATTTTAATAACATTGTAATTGCACAAAGTAAAAATAAAAATCAAATACAAATTTAATTCAATTGGCTATTTAGCTGTAAGTAATTCATTATTTTAAAATAGCGCCATCTGTTGCGCAACCGTGTTAAAATATTCCTCTTTCAAAAGTAAAAGATGCCTTAAAGAATGCAAAGCCTTTAAATCGGTAAAAAATCGTCGTACTATCATTGCTTTTTCTCCACTTTCTCTTGGAAATAAGAAATTTTTGCGTAAAAGAAGTATCATATATTAGAATCAGGATACTAAGGTACCTCCTGACAAAATTTTGTTAAAATTCATTCAGTAGTTTTTACGTGATGCGAACACAGATACAAAAACAGACAGCGGAAATGAGTTACTATTTTATTATATATATAGATTATAAGGTAAATATCGGTTTGTAAAAAATATTTAAATTACAAATGTTTTATCAGCATTCGAAAAATTAGCTGAAACTTAACTAAAACATATATTCAATTCCTAAACAAGTGCTTATCTTACTGTGTAAAGAGCACATAGATGTTAAATACTCTTAAGAATTTTTTGATATTGAAAATAGATTTTTTTATAAATCACTTCCCTACAGCTAACGCATAAAGTTTTAATACCAAAAATTTATGGTCGGCCCATTTCACACAAAGTGTAGGTAATCATGTATTTTATGATACGAAGTAATGAAACGAAGTAATGAAAATGGACCACACCTGTGTGAAACAGGATGACATTAATTTTTTTTTGGATATAAAATTTCTCAATTAAATTACTCAATAGGCAAAAGCTTAGCAAAAAAAAAAAACTTAAAAAACACGGAAGCTCTTTTTTTTTGATGGAAATAATTATTTTTTAAACAAAAAAACAACAATAACTTAAGAACATATAGGCATCATGTTTTTTACCTTATCTCCGGCATTTATTCACAGTCAAATATTTGGAAACTATAACTGACAGATCAGTGAACTAAGAATTTCGAGAAAATGTTATTCATTTGACTGCCTCGTCTTGTCTCGCAGTAGCTTAACTTGTAGGTACAGTTTTTGAAGACTATCTCCCGAATGGATCGAATAATATTAGCTTTAAGGGTCTGAATAGACCGCCTTAGTGGTGAGCTACTCTATTGGTCTGGGGTTGTGGTTTCGATTCCTACACCAAAGGCTCTGGTATTTTTCACTACAAGTTGGAAGCAAGACCAAAACGGTGCTTGAATGTAATCTGGGTGCCTACAAATGGTTACCTGCATTAGTAACAGGTCACGAAAACTTTAAGTGTTAGATGAAGAAGTTAAAAATCGAGGTGAGACGATACTTACCTCGAAAAAGACTAAGACGGCAGAGCACATTTTGTGTGGAACTATAGATGCTGTGAAGACCTTAGCCTTAGGCAAATGTTAGAAATTACCATAGGCTGAGAAATTATTTCGATATGTATCAGTCGACAGTATGAAATCACTGCAGTGTAAAAGGCTAGTGATAATACGAGACTCAATGAAAGTAAGGTAGTCGTCAATTACCAGGCGCATACCAGAAATCATTGAGGAACGAAGCGAGTTGAAAATAATATAATATACTAGATGTGCCCGCCACATCGTGAGCGTCCTTGCAGTCCATGCCAAAAACTATTACTTTTTCAGTGCCGCCTTAAACTATGCTTCAGTTATGGTTATGTATTTACTTTATAAAACAACGCCATCTGTTAGTGGTTAGTGCTACAGTTATGGTTTATGTATTTACTCTACTACTAAAATAACTGCGTACTTTCACTGCTTTTTCCTCCACTTTCTCTTTTTTTGAGGAAAAAAAGTATCCTATATTGGAATCAGGACTCTAAGGTACCTCACAAAAGTTTGTTAAAATTTATCCAGTAGTTTTTTCTCGATGCGAGCGCAAAAGAAAAGCAGACAGAAGGAAATGAGCTACTATTTTATTATATGCAAAATCCGTGAAACAAACATTATTTCTGTCTAGCACTGGTATATTTGTTATTTTAGACTTAAGTAATTATTGTTAGTTCAAAGCTATTGAAGATACAATAAATAATAAATAGAATAAAAAATTATATGTCCGCCTAACGTCGGACTTTCACGGCACCCTACAAGAAAAATCCTTAAAGGGTCCAGCCGGGGAGACCAAGCGACACTGACAAGATAGCTGATAAAAAGACTACTAAACTTAGTGCCCAAAGGATCGATTGTTTGATGAGCTGTCGAGTTTGTCTAAAATAGCTTTTCTGTAGCATTTTTATAAAATAGGATCAATGACAGCAAAATGTCACTCGATGTGAAAGCAGTGACTTCACGACAAGGACAGCGGATTTTTTGATCTTCTACGGCAATTCGGCAATTTAGCTTGTTGACAGAAAGAAAATATATTTCTTTAGCCAAATTTGCCGAAATTAATTTCCAACTTTATTCAAGCGTAAAGCGACTCAATTTAGTTTGCGAAGGCATGATACTTAACAAAAAAAATCTATCAGTGTTACATTGATACTGATAGATTTTGTCATATAATTTAAATAAAATACTTGTATTTAAAACATCCTGTATTTCTAATTGCGGTGAAGGGTATAAAAAGAGTATCAGTGTTATTCTCCATTAGGGACAGCGTGGAGTGTAAATTTGTTGCTTAGTTGCAAGGATTCAAGGTGGGAGTTCTTTAGAAAAAAATATTCAACACTCCTTTGAAAAAATAAAAAATAGAAATATTTTTAAAATTAATTTAAAATCAGAGTCATTTACTTCAAAATTTGTTTTAAAAAACAATTAATAAAAAATACAATAAAAAATTAAGCTCAAGTTCATATATAGAATTATTACGCAAATTAAGTGATTAGCTTTACTTTAGTGACTAGCAGCATGTTTTTTCCAGCAGCATCATTATTCGTGGTAGTTTGTTTAGCTATAAATATCATCCATTTAATATTTTTCGTGATTTTAATATTATGTGAAAATATTGAAGGCGGATTTAAATTTTTACAACCAGATTTACAACCTACAATAGTTCATTTAAAAGTTTATTGCATCGTCGAGGTACAGAGAAATACAGAGTCTTAAGTTTGAAAAAAAATATTGTGTTTAGTTGATGCTAATCGTAGTTCAGTTATTTCAATGATAGGCAGAGGTTTAAGTTTGAAATATTAAACTCAAAGTGATGTGATTGGTTTTTGAGGAAAATCATTTGACATATTTTTTTTTATTTATTTAGTTTCAAATATTATATTCAAGTAAACTAAAATGGAAATATTTGAAAAATATTTAATATTGTATAATTTCCTATTCTGTTATGCGAATCTGAAAATAATTTATATGAAGATTAACTAATCTGATTTTTTATGTTTTCCGCCGCTTCAACATATTTTTTTTTCGTGTTTTCTAGAATAAAAAAAATTTTTTGTAATGAAAAATAATTACCTACTTATTTTTCAAAATCAATTTACGAATTTTGCAAAAGACATAGTGTGGGTTTAAAAGGATCACTCAATTGACACTACTACAGTAATACTGTGTGATGTGTTCTAAACCTAACCTTAAACAGCTTATTACAAGGCCAGTTAATAAAATACTACCAGCAAAAAATACTACACGTCATTCTCTAACAAACTTACATACTGCGAAGATTTGCAAGAGAATGACGAGTTGTTATACCGTATTATGTTCATAGTCCGTCGCAACTCCTCGTAAGCTTGATTTCTTTATCTCTGCCTTACAGTTGTGCTCTTTAGTATACACTACTGTAAGGGAAAGTGCAACCAAATTCGTTGTAATTTGAAATCTTAACATTTTAAATGACATTAAAAAATTGCATTTCTTCAGGCAACATTTATGTGCTTACTATTAAGAGCATTTGTAGAGCAGGAAGAGAGTGTGCTGCTTACAAAAACTATATTTTTTTTGCTGGGTAGCCTACGAATATTGTTTGTTTTTTTTTATCACTTTATTAGTTCTATTATCACGCAAATTTTATTGGCGGATGTAAAATTCCTCGCTGTTGGCAAAACATCTGGCTCCAAATTGGAGAATTCCTTTTAAAGTTAACTTTCAAGAGTTGTGATTTCCAAAGGCCTTCCAAAGAAGATATGTGAGTTTGTATCAAAAAAAAAAAAAAAAAAAAAAGAGAGAGATCACTAGGCCCAGAAGAGGGTCAAATACGCTGCTACATTAGTTCTACCTCGTTCGGATTTGTATGGCTTCATTGTATATTGTCAGCTAATACTTTATATGTCTACAACAACGATGACAAAGAAAAAATACATTTACAAAACTTCCCCATTTTAACATTACGACACTACTTTTGCGCCACCCGTTATATAAACATTACGTATAAAATAAAATTGATTTTTTACGGCTTAACGTTTAAATGCAAATATTTTAAAAACTAATTATAAATATTTTTTTGTACCTTTATTACCAAATAAAATAATTAAATATTGGTAAATTATTAATATTTTAGAATATTTCAAACTTAATTAAAAAAATATACAATAGAAGTCATAAATTTAAATTAAAAAAAAAAATGTTAAAAAAATTAATTTTAAGCTAAAATTTCCCAGCAATTATATTATGCCATTTATGGCTATTAGTTGATATCTGGAGACATCAGAAAGGAACTGATTTCTTAAGATTTTTTTTATTATAATTTTCTTTTGAGAATTGATTTTAAATCATTATAATGTGTACGATTTTTGTTTTGTTATGTAACATTAAGATAAAACGATGTGAAAATAAAAACTAAATAAATTTTAACTTCCTTTTTAAACCTTAGACGGCAGTCTTAATTATTTTTTGAATATTTGAAAATTTCCAGCCATTCGCTGATATTTTAGATCATTGTTATTTTGAAATCTTAGATTTATGTTCGATACCATGAACCTTAACATCCCAGCAAATAATTAGAAGTACATGTCACATAATGACTTACTTTTGTGATTACCAAATTCTGTTTACCAAACACATTACATTAAACTTCAAAAAAAAAAAAAACGTAATTAGTAATAGAACTAGTTCTTATAAATAAATAAAAATAAGTCCATGTGAATTTAAAAAAAAAATTTTTTTTGTTGATAAATTTCAAAAATATGGATTTTTAAGCTTTTCTGTCGAAGAGAAGAAAATTAATAAAATTCATTTTTGTAATATAATATTATTATTATTATTTTATGGTATTATTATTTTATGGTATTTAAATTTTTTGAAAATAATTAATCTTTTTATAACTAGCTGTACCCGTGACTTTGTCAGCGTCCTTATTTTTTATTTGAATTTATGACTCTTACTTTTAAAGTGCTTCAGATATGGTGTATGTAATTACTTTATATAAAGGCACCCATCCCTGGGTAATTACTCAGAAATATAGGCTTTATATAAAATTCTAAAATTGATATAAAACTTTAAAATTATTGTAGAGTTCTGTAAATAGTGTTTTAAATTACCCGTTGATAAAAATAAAAGTTGCTGCCAAGTTTGCAGTACCATTGAATCGATAAAATTGTGTACTTTCACTACTTGTTCTCTCTATTTCTGGGTAATGCAATATTTTTAAGGAAAAAAAAAATATCCTATATTTGGACCATGATACTAAGGTACCTCTCCATAAAATTTTATTAAATTTCATCCAATAGTTTTTACGTGATGTGAACACAAACAGACAGACAGGCAGGAAATCACAGTTTTATTATATTTATGTATAGTATTTATGAATAGATAATAAATTATTTATATTAGTAACAATAACAATCAATTTTATTTAAAATAATAACAATTAATTAATTGCAACAACTTAGAACCAAAAACATTTTATGACCGACAAAAAGGTTTCTTACTCGTATCTAGCTATGCAAGATGAGCAAAAGTAGAAAAAACGAGCAACTTTTTTTTTTATAGTCTAAAAGTACAAATCGCATACGTATAACATTTTTAGTATCGCGGTGGCCCTTACTCTCAAAATCTTAATGTAGGGGGAATATCGAATCAGACCACTTCCATAATAGGTCCCTTTTCGACCGACCCTTGAGTAAGTAAAACCCAGACTTGGGGGACGTCAATTACAGTACATAGTTGTATTTGACTTTAGTGCAAACCTTAAAAAAAATTAATCAAATATTATTTGTTTGTTTGTTTTAAGTCATACTGTGGTTACATACGAGTAAACTTTTCATAATTTGTTTACTAATAAAATATAATGGTTATAAAAACCATATTGTTTTTCAAAACTAATAAAACTTTGGTTATGATTTCAAAATTGTATAGTTCAAAGCAATCATGTTGCATTTTATGGATGCAGTAAGCATTTCATGATCCAATAGCAATAATCACTTGTTTATCATGACCATAGTAATGATTAAAATAAAGTAAAGTTGTTCATACAACCACATATTGTTACAGAGAACAGAAAATGGTTCTTGTAACCATACCGTAACCATGTTTTTTCTCTGCGTGTACCTGCAATTTTATTGTAATAAAACAAATAATGTGGTCATACCTCTTGCTAAAGACCATCGTGACTGGCTGTTTGTTTAGTATGGTAAGCGGTGTGAGGACATCAGTAGCAAGCTGAGATAACTTTTGTGTACTTAAAGTCTTCAGTTTTTTTTGCAATACAATTAATTCTGAATGTCCATGTTGCCCAAGTATTGCATTAAAATATATATTGGAGATTTTATAGGGGAACCCCAGAGGTAATTGGGTAAAGTTGTATTTAAATTGTTTTAAAAGATTTGAAAACTGTAGGCCTAATTAGGTGGACTAGTTAAAGAAATCTCTAATAACGTTACACACTATTGGGCAACTAAAAACATGGAAAAATATTTGTTTATATATAGCTGAATATATACATATATAACTGAATAACAAAATATTTTTTTATTATAAAATCACTTATAGCCCATTCAGGCTGCCACGAAATTAAGTAATTTCGAGCTGAAATTACGAACGAAATCTAAGATGTTCATACTGGGCTTTTTGACATTTGAGTTGATTTCGCAAACAGCTGATCACCTGTAGTTACATTTGTATAATTTAATTTTTTAGAAAAAAGCTTTCGCACAACACTTTCGTATCAATTTAAAATATACACGAATATTAAAAACAGCACTACAACAAAATTAATGTACAATTATGTTTATATTTCCATTATTTCATTTGGCTTTTAAATTTTTTCTGACAAAAGCGCACTTTCAAGGTTGTAAATATGGTCAAGGTTGCAAAAAGTGTAGCTTTTTATACAAAACCAGCGTTGTCTATCGTAATTTCAAGTTAATTTCGACGAAATTAAGTAGAATGAGTTAATTTCGGCAATGGTAAAATGTATGCGAAATTACGTAATTTCAAGTTGATTTCGGCCGAAATCTTGAAATGACTTAATTTCGTGTCAGCCTGAACGGGCTATTAGCAAAATTATTATAAATTATCATTGTTATAAATAATTAATATAAGTTTAATTGATTTTAAATTTTTTATGAATGAATAATTAATTTTCCAGCCTTAAGTTCATTATTATTAAGAGATTAGCTGTGCCCGCTACTTAATCAAAGTCCTTAAAATATTTTGTATTTGTATACAATTTATATATAATTCTAAAATTAGTGTAGAGTTCTTTAAATAGTGTTTAAAATATTCAGCTTTCAAAAATAAAATGTACAGCCAAGTTTTTAGTAATTTGAAATTGCATACATATTTGGTACCTCACAATAGTTTTTACGTGATGCGAACACAGACAGGCGCACAGACAGACAGGAAAAAATGTATAGATTAGTACAGATTAGAATACTTTTTACGTGATGCGAACAGAGAAAGACAGTGTCATATAAATTTTTATATGTATAGATATAGCTAAAGAAAAACTAGATACTAACAAAGAATATAATGCAGTTTTTTGGATCGCTATATCCATCTTTAGCATTCTTGGTAACTATCTGTTGTTAGGTTGCAATCATTTCGCTATTTAAATAAATTTTACAAAAAAATAGAATACGAGAAATTATTGTGGTATTTTTCGTAGATGATGAGGTTGGTTGGTGATAAATAATCAATAATCTGTTGTGATTATAAATGGCATTATATTTTTTTAATAGTTTTTTATATTTCTTAGGCCCATTATTATAACTTGCCTTTAGCTAAAGTTAGGATTTTGTTGGAGCTATAAATAGTTTTTCGTTATTAAAAGTAAGATAAAAACCACGTTTAACTATCACGTACTATAAGGACAAGTTATAGCAATGAGCATTATCCTCATTATTATAACGAAAAATTACTTATCGCTCCAACGAAATCCTAACTTTAGCTAAAGGCAAGTTATAATAATGGGCCTTATAGTTTTAAACCTTTAGTTAAATCGAACTAGAATAAAATTTTATTTATTTATAATAAATATAAAGAAAAACCTACTGACAAACGTTTTTTTTAAATTCTGACGCTATAATTTGTTTGCCACTGCCATACAATATAATATTTTATATTTTTATATAAAGACTTATTACAAAGCTGAGAAAATGCATATAGCATTTTCTCAGCTTATAATAAATAAAAGTAAATAAATTTTTAAATTATTAGTAATTGTAAACAAATAATAAATAATAAAAAACAAATCATGCAAAGCATATTTATTGGGGTATAAATTGTTATTTTATACCTCTTAAAAGTAATACTTTTTAAAACTATGAATTCTACAAAACAATACGTTTTCCAATAAATAAAAGATAAAACAATTTCAAGGATCTAAACATGACACTTAAGAAAACTTTTTTTTTATTAATGTAAAATGCAAAATTCTAGACAACTTGTACAAAGGTAAAAAGTTGCAAAGAACTTCTGAAAACAATTATTATGCAGCCTAGAAATTAAAGAAAAAAAAAATTAAAATAAAAATGAAAATTAAAAGCAGCTGATTGTCAA
The DNA here is from genome assembly GCA_949628195.1 of Phasia obesa. Taxonomy (NCBI): domain Eukaryota; kingdom Metazoa; phylum Arthropoda; class Insecta; order Diptera; family Tachinidae; genus Phasia; species Phasia obesa. The sequence goes on from OX451218.1 coordinate 90,741,840, forward strand.
GTTAACGCACTTGCAGCAACTTTTAACACACACACACATGATTACACAAACAAACACTTGCAGAAGAACCCCCCACTTAATGAAACATTTAAAGGCCAAGCCACCCACTTTAAATGAGCCATGCACTAACTTACAAACACACACACACACACACACACACTTTTAAACACTCTCTTACTTATGACGCGCTCTATCTGTAGAGTGCTGAAAGATGTGCCCCCCAAAATTGTTTTTGTCTGCAAAAATTTGTTTTTGATTTTATTATGTCTCGCTTGTTGGTTGGTGGGGTCTCAATTAAAACGAGTTTTTTTTTTGTTTTGTTCTCTTAAAAAAAACTTAAGAGCGTGTTTTGTTTTAAGGAATTTTATTCCTTTTACTTGTTTCTGTTGGCTGGTAATTTAAAAAAAAAAACTTTGTTTTGATTTTGCTGGAATATCTTGTGGGCCTGACTGAGTCTGCATAATATTTTGCAGTTTGTTGTATTTTTTTTTTTCTATTAAAAAAATTCCATGTTGCAGCTTTTGGCATGCACTCACCGTTGTAACGCAGACTGGGCTGCATAATGTTTGCGTTTTTGTTTTTTACAGAGTACAAAAACATGTGAGGGTTTTGTGCTGCGCTTTTGCAATTTCACACACACACACACTCGCATACATACATTCAATACAAAGACAATAAAGTTTGGGGACCTTCACAGAGATTGAAATTGCGTTAAGCCTGCAGTTCTTGCAGATACTTTCATACGTTCGTTTGTTACGCTTGCACCGGCCAAAAACTAAAAAAAAACAAAAAAATAAAAATTATAACAAAAATAAAAAAACAACCAAATTTTTACCTTTTTCTTTTTTGTGTTGATTTCAAAAATCTATGAAAAAAATAAAAAATCAAAAAAGAAAATTTATCATAAAAAAAAACATAAAAATTTTTATGCATTTCTCAAATCAAATGAAATAAAATAAATTTAAATTTGCATGTTAACGCGCGCGTGTACAACAATAAAATTTCGTTCTACACTCAATCAAATGAAGCAAAATTTCTATCGGTTCAATTCAATGCATTTCTTCTACTCTTCTTGTTTCTTTCAAATGCCGGACAAGTGCAAAGTATTAAGTTTTTCGTTTAAATGTCCCACAAGAAAATAAACAAAAAAACAAAAACTTATTTTTTTTTTTTACGAAAAAAGGATTAAGTTTCTTTAAAAGTTTTATTGAAAGAAATCTATCTCTTTTAACATCATCACTCATTAGAAAACTAAATTTATTGCCGTAAAACAAGTTCTTGTGTGAAACTAACTTCATTCAGCTGAAAGAAGAAATAATGTTCAATTAATTTTTATTTTAAACATAAAAGTTGTTTAAATACAAAATACGAAAAAGCAAACTTAATTATTAAAGTTTAAATTTTAAACAAAGATTTGCAACCGGAGTCAATTAAAAGAAAAGGAAAATTATTTTAAAGGTGGGTGGTAAATTATGCTTAAGGATATTTGGACAAGTTAAAGGAATACAATATTAATCAAGTGTTTTTTTTTTTTTTTTTTTTAATTATGAACCCAAAGTGTATTAAGAGTGAAATAAAAACAAATTAAAAATCTAATTCTTATAGATTCACAAGAAAAAAAAACACAAATATTTTATTTAATATTCTAAAGAATAATATTTAAAAAAAGAATTTTTTTTAATCTTTCGAGTGTTTAGCATTAAAGAACACTTTGTCGACGTTAAGCAAAAATACAAAAAAGATAATATTAAATAATTATACCTATGCAAATTTGTAATCAAGCTAAGTTCGTTTTTATTTTCTCTAAGAAAGAATAATTTCACATACAAATTAGGTGATAATTTATTTTTTGACACCAGCAGAGCGGAATGCACATTTTCCTAACAGCTACGTCCGTCATCAGCACTCTTCGTATCTATCAACTTTGGGTAGCTTTAAGTTGTAAACATAATCTATTTAACCAACCAAACTCAGATAAAAGAATAGGAGAAAAATCGCATTCAATCATCTATCGTCAGTTGGTGACTTGACTGCAAAGTTTCATATAAAAAAATTTCAAATTTTTCAAAAAATTAAAAATTTATATTAATATTTTTTTTTTAAATAAAATTTTTTGTATAAAACAACTAAGAGTGCTTTATCAGCTGTGCCACCCATTTTATATTCTTCAGCCTAGCGATATTATTTATTGTCTTGCACTGTCATGTTACTTATATCTTCGGTTTTTACTTTCATGGTTTTCAACTTTTGTACAAACTTTTTTTTCTACAATTTTAATATAAAAAAATAACTTAACAAAAATTAGACATTGGAATTGCCATCCATAATTTTCAGTGAGTTTTCAATTTTCCATAAAAAAACATTACTAAAAATTAATATAGAATTAATCACCTTATTAAAAAAGTATTTTTTTTTTAAATCTTGACTAAAGTAGACAGGGATCGAACTCGATCCAAAATAAAAATTCCTTGTATGAATAAAAAGTGGTATAAAAAGTGGTTATAAATCAATTATTTAAGGATTTTTGAGTGAAAATGTGATTTTAAAGTTGAAACTTGGATCGTTTAGCGAACTTTTAAATTCTTAAGATCTCTTACCAATTTTTGTAAATTTTCTATACATATAATAAAACTGTAACAGGACCATTTCTGTACATTAAATATTTTTTAAAAATTTTTATTGCTGGTGCAGATAGTGATTGAAATACAAAAACACAATTATTGGAATTTTGTCTCTCCCTGCTCGTATTACATAAAAACTATCGAATAAATTTTAATAAAATTTTGTAAGTAGATACCTTAATAGCTTCAAATATAGGATACTTTTTTACCGTAAAAATATTTTATTTCCGGGAGAAAATAGAGATAAAGTAGTGAAAGTACGCTTGCCGATTCAATGGTACGGGAAATTTTAAACACTATTTACATATAGAATTAATCACCTTGTTAAAAAAGTATTTTTGTATTAAATCTTGGTTAAAGTAGACAGGGACCGACCGAACGAAATGGAATACAAAACCGCAATTGTTGGACTGTCTGTCTGTGTTCGCCTTACGTAAAAACTATCGGATAAATTTAAATAAAATTTTGTACCGTAATAGCTTCAAATATAGAAAAAAAATTTTCCCGTAAAAATATTTCATTTTCATGTAGTGTAAAGTACGCTTCCGATTCAATGGTACTGCACAATCTTTTATTTTTATCAACAGGAAGTTTAAAAAACTATTTGCAGAACACTATAATAATTTTAGAATTTTATATGATTTTTTAAAATTTTATATTAAATTTTAAGAATTTTCTATAAAGCCTATGTTGCTGAGCAGTTACCCAGGTATGGGTACCTGTATAAAAAAGGCAAATACATAAACCATATCTGAAGTAAGAGTCTTAGAATTTGGTATGGATTATTGCTGGCAAAGTTTTGAGTAGTAGGTACCGAGTACTCGATACTCGATAATTTTTTTTGGATACTCAATACACAAAAGTAGTTAATCAATACTTTTACGGTAGTATTTTTAAAAATAAATTTATAAAAATATTTGCCAACTACAACGATAAATTTCCTCTGCAGTATATAAACGGAAATATTGAGTACTATTGAGTATCCAATTGAAAAGTATTGAGTTGTATCGAGTAATTGAAAGTAGTAAAATTTGCCAGCACTAGTGTGAGTTACTTTTAAAGCAAAATCGAACAGAATATTGTGAGGATGCACACGATGTGATGGGCACAGCTAGTATATAATAAAACAAATGATTCAATAGTTGATTTTTGTTAGCGAATTTTTGGTTTTTAACAAGGTGCCACTTAAATATTTTAATTAGTTTTAGATACAAATTTAATTGACTGTTTTATTGATTCAATTATCTATTTAATTTTGTAATTTTTTTTTTTTTTTGTTCTTTCTTAATTAGATATGTGATTGAATCAATTAAAAAATTAATTAAAATTGTATATGAAACTAATTAAAACTTTTAATTGGTTTAAAAAATATTTTTTCTGTTACTATTAAAACTTAAAACAAAATTTTTGAATTTCTTTTTTGCTTTAAATGTAATTAAGCGAAAAAAAAAATGTGGGCATCCTGAAACGGGTAGTTAGAAGCAATTAGTTGAAAAAAAATCTTCTATGGAGCAACCAGGTTTGTTTGGTAATTTTTGGATGCGTAAATGCGTTTTGTTAATGAACCTTTAAGTTATTTAGGTATGTGATGAAAAACGCTCGATGTAAAATCGAAAGGTGTGATGAATTTCGATAAATTATAAGAATTATTTTTGAACCCATCTCTTCATATTTGGGTTTGAAAAGTATACCAGAAAATAAAACTCAAACAATAATGAGGAATTTAAATAAAAATATTAAAAAAAAATTAAAAACAACAAAATCGTTTCAAAATCGATTCGTTTTCAAAATCGTTTTCCATCACATACTTGATTGATAGTTTTTAGTTTTTTTGTGAATTTTCTGTTTTTAATTAAATTATAATTTTTTTATTGAAATTACGATTTTTGGTAAAATTAAAATTTTTCGTGAAAGTCGATTAAAAATGTAATATTTTGGTGAAATTTTTACCATTTTGTGTAATTTGGAGTTTTATAATTTGAGAGAGAGAGTTTTTTTCTAAAATTCCAGGTTTTAATACAACAAAGCAAAAACAATAAATTCATGGGAAAACAAAAAAAAAAAAAAAAAAACATGGGAATATCGTATGAAATATGTTGATGATGTACACCGTGTTTTTTTCATCATCTATATACCGATTGTGCTGATTTTCAATAGTCGAATTCATTACTTCTTCAGAAATACGGGCATGTGATTTTTTTTTGGCGAAACTTGAATCTATTGGCGAAATTTTGAATTAGTTTTCAATAAAATTAGAATTTTGGTTAGAATGTGATATTTTAGTGTAATATCGATTGCTTAGTGGAATGAATTGGAAAATTAAATATTTGGTTTATCTACAACGGTTTATCGTTTACACAATTAATTTTTTTTTTTTTTTTTTTTTTTTTTTTTTAAAGAGAAGTACCACTCAGGCAGTTAATGCCTACATAAACTGTGGTACTTCCTTTGGAAAGGGATAGTAGTAGATAAGACAGATGGTTAGTGATAGTGAAGCTTCGATTCTGGCAACACTGCAATTGCACGTTATGATTATTTTTAGAACAGTATTGCTGCGCCTCTGGTGTTATTTAGGCGAATTAGTTTGAAGCTAGCATAGCCAATTTATAATTATTTTACTTCGCCGGCGATTTAGTGCTATGTGGTAATACCGGCGAAGGAGGGCGCTGTGATATGCATTATTATAAAGAAAAATTAATACATATCAGAAAAATTGATGTTGCCACGGCTGAGATTTGAACTCGTGACCATTGCTTAGTAGTCAACGTGCTAACCACTTAAGCTACAGCACCCTCAAAATATACTTTGATATAATAATATCTATATGCTAAGAATATTTCTTCCACAAAAACAAAAATCAATTTTTCGATTTGAATATACTTTGATAATCCATAAAAGTATCTGTTTCCATGAGGTATAGTAAAGTTAAGTCTAGGCCACTCCAGATTTTTTATATAACAGGATTATTCTGTGATTACTCGTAGATTCTTATTTTGGCGCCTCTGAATTTTTACTGAACTTGAGGCTGCGGCAGTGCCCTATAAGTGTAACTAAATCGTTATACTACATTGGTTTAAGGATTGAATTAAACATTAAAAGATTGCATTGAGAGCTGAGGATAGAGTTTCTGCTAATAAGACAGTTGAGTTGTACTGCATTCAATTTTATTTATGTTAACTTTTATTCTTTATGGCTTTTCAAATTAAGATGCCGAGCAAGAGATATACCGAGGCATTAGTTCTCTGAAAGTTGTGGTATCATGTCGTTATTTATGCTAATACGTGGGCATGTGCTCCTACTATGTGAACATTATATGAGTACATTTATGTTCATTCACCTCTATTTTCCATTTCTTCAACTATTTTTCTAAATTGCGAATATGGCCTTGTAAATATCGTAATGTTACTTGGGGAAGTAGAATTTTTATTTTTATCTTGTTACACTAAATAAATTGGCAAAGTGTGAATCGGAATTACGAAGGGTTTTTTTCGAGAGTAAAGTATTTTAATTTACATCATAAAAAATGTGTCATATTTTTTTTTTAAATATAAAGATTTTACAGAAAGTTTGAAATCAGCGCTTTAAGCATATCGTTACCTAGCGCCTAGCTTTAAAAGCTGCGATTCCAAACTAAGCAAGAGCATCAAAGTTATGTTATGAACAATAATGTTAATTAAACTTTATCTATAAATAAAATAAAATAGTAAATCATTTCCGTCTGGCTGCTTTTCGTTTGTGTTCGCATTACGTAAAAACTACTGGATGGATTTTAACAAGATCTTGTGAGGATGTACCTTAGCATCCTGGTACCAATATAGAATACTTTTATGGTGCAAAAATATCTCATTTCCAAGAGAAAGTGGATACAAATCAGTGAAACTACGCAATTTCCGGTTTAAAGGACTTGAAATTTTCGGTTTAAAACTGGGATATTTTAAACACGGTTGCGCACCTTGTATTTTTGAAAGTGGGATATTTTAAACAACAGATGGCGCCAATTAAATAAAATCTGTATTTTATTTGTATTTTTACTTTGTGGAATTACATTGTTATTAAAATATTTTTAACACCTCTTACAGAGATTTACAACAATTAGAATTTTTTTTTATAAATTTTAGAATTTTATCCAGGGATGGGTATCTTTATATAAATAAATATATAAACCATAATTGAAGCACTATAAAAGTAAGAGTCTTACAATTGGTGTGCAATACTTTAAAGGCCAAATCGAGCAAAATATTGTCAGGACGCCCACGACGTGGCGGGCACAGCTAGTTGTTTTAATAAAATCCAATAAATTACGTCTTAATGGACTGTTTTTATTAAGGTAAATATCATTTCTATTGTGATGTTTATTATTTTAAATGGAACAAGCATTTAATATTAAGAGGGTAGTTTTATAATTCCGTCTATTAGGTAGTTTTCGACAGCCGTTCAAATCAGAAAAACTCGTTAATTTTAACGAAAATAGTTAGAAGTCAATTTTATGTTCGGAACAAATGTTATTTTTAGGTAAAACAAACATTACTGCAACCAACGAATTGTTTGATTAATACTTTTCTTTAACATCAATTTCAGTGGTTAAAAAGTAGTTTGTTGATTTCCCTTAAAGTCGTCTTAGCACAAATGTAGTGGTCGTCTAAAAGCGATGGTCACACCAGAAATTTTTTTCAAAAGTCCACGGGTTAGCATGTCGACTACTAAGCATATATAGTGGTTTGAGTATCCCAACCGCGATAAACCATTTTACCATAATTTTTTTCTGATACAGCGACCTCCTTGGCCGGTATTACTCTATAGCACTAAATCGGCGGCATCGTAAAATCTTAATATAAAATGGCTATACAGCTTTAAAACTAATGTGCCTGCATAACACCACGGGCGCTGAAAAACTATTATAAAAATAAATATGACGTGTAATTGCTGTGTTGCCAAAAGTTGAGTTTTTCTCTACTCATTTATTTCACCACCTACATGTCTTACCGCTACCGTATCCCTTTCTCAAAGAAAGGAACCCAACGAATTGGTAGGCTCAATTTTTAAAAAAATGTATGATATTGGATAATCAGAGAAAAAATTGCGTGCTTTTCTAACATTTTGCATTACTATTTGGACCATAAGTGTGACAACTGCAAGGGAATCTTTGACGCTGTTCAGGCGCAATCTAAAAGAATTTTTGAGCTGTTTTCGTTCGTTGATAAATTATACACGCCCAAATAGACCTAAGATCTATCAAAACAGTGGGTTTCTGTCAGTCATTATAGGAAAAATCTACGAATTGTGTTACAAACTGCTGTGCCATCCAACAATTTTATTTCTTTTTTTCGTAATTTTTAAACTGAAATAAGATTTGTTGGCATGATGTGTTGGGTCTCTAAGCGAAATTTGGAATTATTGATAGTTTTCAGTTTATTTTGTGAATTTTCGGATTTTAATAAAATTTTTGCGAAACTTGGCGAACTTTTTGAGTTTTACATAAAATGACATTTGTAGTCAAGCTTGAGTTCGTTTTATTCTCTCTAAGAAAGAATAAATTAAATTACAAATTAGGTGATCATATTAAAGAAAATTTCGGAAAATTTAATTTTTAGAGGGTGCCCTGGTAGACTAGTGGGTAGTGTGCTAGTCTATAAGTCTGGGGGTTGTGGGTTCGATTCCCAACAAAGACTCTGGGTGTTTCACTACAACTATTAAAAGTCTTCGTTACTATGCTCGATAATCTAAGTTAGAATATAATTTGTAATTGTATTGTAACATTTAATAAATAAATAATATTTTTACATTATTTATTTTAAGTCACGCATGATTCCTTTGTAAATTTATTAAATAAATATTTTATGATTATAAAATATTTATTTTATGATTATAAAATATTTATTTCCAAAAAATATAATAATCGAAATGAAATCGAAATGGTTACTATGGTTTTTTTTATTTTGTTTAGAAATTTAGATTTGGCTTTCTTTATAGACTGATTGAACTTCTCATTTAGTCTATTAAGTTTTAAGCATAAGAATCTGAGTTTTTATTCAGAAAAATTGGGAAAAATCCATTGATGAGCTAGTTGAGCACTAGCGAAATAGCTATCTGTATAGGCTTTCCCCATAATAATCAATTTCGATTATTATATTTTTTGGAAATAAATATTATATAATCATAAAATATTTATTTAATAAATTTACAAAGGAATCATGCGTGACTTAAAATAAATAATGTATATAACACGATTCCAAATATAATTTTTTGTAAATAATTTTTAGACAACAGCAGAGCGGAATGCACATTTTCTAGACAGCTACGTCCGTCATCAGCACTCTTCATATCTATCTACTTAGTATCTATCTATTGAGTTTTTAGTTTGTTTCTGTTGTGATTTTTCGGTTTTTGATCAAAGTTTGGTTTTAATGAATTTTTTTTTGGTAATTTTTGGGCAAAAATCTATTTTTTTGAGAAACTTGGATTTTAAAGTGAACTTGTAAATTATTGATGTTTTTTAGTTTTTTTTGTTTTCATTTTTCAGTTTTTATTAAAATTTTATTTTTTTATTGGAATAAAAATTTTTGGAGCAAATATAAATTTTTAGTCGAAATTTTGATGGAAATGTGATACTTTGGTGAAGTTTAGTGAAATTCTCTTTTTTGGTATTCAAGAGTTTTTTTCTTCGAATTTTCGGATTTCAAAAACAAATAACAAGATACAGAAAAATAACCACAATATGGGAAAAATTAAAAATATGAGGCTTTCATCATTATTTAATCATATCGCCATCCTTTATAGACCAGGGGCCTAATCACCGCATTCGATATCGAGTAAGCAAATTATGTCATTCGACATGTATCGTATAGTAATTTTTATCAAATTGTAATAGATTTTATAAACATATGTTTTCATTTTGTAAACAAATGAACAAATAAAAAACACGCTTTAAAACATTTACGAAAAATAAAATAATATTTAAATGAATTTATATAATATTTGAATTAAAAATTCATAGTCGTATAGTTTCTCAATAAATCAAGAACAAGTGCGTCCATATGTGAGTGTGATCTTTGCAGCAAAATCTTAACCAGCACAAATAATTTCATTTCTCCATTGAAGCCTTCCAATGCGACGTGTGCAACGAGGCATTTAATACTCAGCATAGTTTGCAAGGTCGTAAAATCGGATACTCGGGGATAGACCACTTATTTGTCTTATTTGGAACAAATCTTTTGTGGCCATGAACACATTCACACCAGTGAAAGGATGTTTAAATGTGTCTTTTGTCCAATTGCATTTGCCCAGCGCACAAATTTGGTCCGTCGCAAGAAATCTACACATTTGAATTAAAAATCACATAAATGCAACATATGTTTAAGATCCTTTAAGCGTAAACGATTATTAGACTATTCAAACGGGAGCATGGCCACACAAATGTCAAGTATGTATGTGGTGCTGGATGTGTCTATCAACAACACTACATAGTGGTTAAAAACCATACGCCTGCGAAGTATGCAGCAAACAATTTAATAGTCGCGGCAATCGCAATGCGCACAATTTCACATTTGTCTTTAGCATGCCAGTGTACAGTGTGGTTAATAATTACTTGGAACGATTTGGACAAAGCATACTGTCGACAATTTTCTAATTCCTTTCGTATGTGTTAGATTTACACATATTGTCAAATTTAAAATTTTTATTTTTTGTGTATTACATGTGTGAAAATGATTTTTTGTATAAAAATAATTATTTTTGTGTAAAAATAAACTTGTGAAACAAAATATAATAATATTTTGTCGCTAAAGAATTAAATTTATATGCATACGATGAGCACAGATGTATCGAATGAAAAATCGATCGAACAAACTTTTTTATTACTCGATATCGAATGCTATAATCTCTAATTACGATACTTTTTAATCGATATCGAGTGCCATGATACCAAAATAAAAATTACGATAGAATTTACTCGATATCGAATGCTGTGATTAGACCCCAGTAGTTGGGAATTGCATTAGCAAACTTCTCGAAGTTATGACTGACAGATTGTTATTGATTTGACAGTTGATTTTTATTATTTAATTTTATAACCCTTTTATGTATAAGTAGTAGGTAATTTAGTTGCAAGGCCTTTTTTCTGAACTACAGCGTTTTGGCACGCCCCAATCAGTTTCCGACAGTATCGAGAAATCGATTTTTTTTGTTGGTTAGACGACTCTTTGACTATTATTCTAAAGAACTCCAAGTATACTCTATCGAATTAAGATCCGGTTACTTTAAAGTGGTTTTACACGACGTGTATTTGTCATATGACTTGTCACTTTTCCATGTGTAAATTCTAAAGACGTCGTGTAAACCCTTTCAAACATAATAGACGTATTTTCCATGTGTACAATACATATGACATTTTTCATTTAGAACGTGTTCTTTTTTGATGTGACAAAGCATCTGACATCCTGTAATGCCAACTTGATATTTTGCTATTTTAGTTTTTTTGTGGTACCAACAGCACTAAAAGCGTAGCAAAAGCACTACGTTTCCATTTTTGCATCAGCATCATTACATCAGGTTATGTCAGATGTAATTACACATGTATGTACGTTTGAAAGCTAAAATTATAAACCGTATGTAAAATGCCTATTTTGCCAAACACATGAAATTACATATGGGTTATCAAACTGACAAGTCATATGACAAACACACGTAGTGTAAAACCACTTTTAGTGGAGTTTCAAGCACTTGTTGGATATTGTAGAGTAACCAGCTTCTAATACTGTAAGCTTTTTGTTTATAAAATAGTATTTTTGCAAAATAATTGTTAGTAAAGAGCAACGCAAGAACAGAAATTCAAGGAATCATGGGCAAATATCATTACCTTAAGCCCCCTGGTTAACAGTGTTGATTTTAATGTCGAGGTACTGTATGTATGTATGTATGTATGTATGTATGTATGTATGTATGTATGTATGTATGTATGTATGTATGTATGTATGTATGTATGTATGTATGTATGTATGTATGTATGTATGTATGTATGTATGTATGTATGTATGTATGTATGTATGTATGTATGTATGTATGTATGTATGTATGTATGTATGTATGTATGTATGTATGTATGTATGTATGTATGTATGTATGTATGTATGTATGTATGTATGTATGTATGTATGTATGTATGTATGTATGTATGTATGTATGTATGTATGTATGTATGTATGTATGTATGTATGTATGTATGTATGTATGTATGTGTGTATGTATGTATGTATGTATGTATGTATGTATGTATGTATGTATGTATGTATGTATGTATGTATGTATGTATGTATGTATGTATGTATGTATGTATGTATGTATGTATGTATGTATGTATGTATGTATGTATGTATGTATGTATGTATGTATGTATGTATGTATGTATGTATGTATTTTTTACTTAATGCAAAATTTTGGTACATTTGATGACTATTTGGTACAATGTTATCATTGGCGCGGTAGAATTTAAATATTGTCAGATCCCACTGGTATACATAAGGATTATTACACTTTCCACCTGGGGTAAAGGGTATAAAAACTAATTTATAAACACTAACCCCCATATTTATAAAAAATAAAAATTATTTGAAATGTATTTTGGAACAACTTTTGTTTGAAAAATTTATTCTAAAATAGATTTCAAATATATTTTATTCTATTTGAATTACAGTCCTGCATCTAAAGTACTAAAACTATGAAATTCCTTTTTCCACTATTTTTTTGTATTAATGCACAAAAAAAGCCATTTATATATATAATATAAAGCCATTTATATATATAGTATAATAATTAATGGCCTGCAGAAATCTCCACACAATTCATTTGTTTTTGCCATGCTTTTTGAACAAAATTCTTTATCTGGATTCTAGATGTTAAGTTCTTATAACACCTCTACTTAATATAAGAGATATTTTAATTCATTCTTGTTAAACAGTGTTTCTTATTTTCCTTTTCCTCTCTTCTTATTTTCCAGGTTTAATTAAAATACGGCGAATTTATTTAATTACCAAACACAAAATTCGCTACAAAAAAAAAGTGCAACAATACAGTGGGTCTTTCAAGAAATTGCAAAACGAAAAGTTTTTGAACGGCAGGACGGCAAACAACTTTTAAAGAACTAAATACAAAACAAACAAAATAAACTTAAAAATATCAAAATAAAACTTATTTTTATTTGAAACAACATAAAACTTAAAAATTATTTAAAATAATTAAACAAACTAGAGCCCTGTTTTAAAGAATTTTTTTTTTTAGTTGAACAACCACAACAGACTGGTGCAACAGCAACAAAATAATTTATAATTTTTCATCAAATACAACAAAATTACAAATTTTCATAACAAAAATTTACAACTTTCGTCAATATTAATTTTTTTTGTTTTCCAAAACATACAGAGCTCTAGTAAAATTAAAAAAATAACATTTTTTTCTAAATCAAAAATTATAAAGTTTGGGATTTTATTAAACACAAAAAAAAACAAAACAATTTCATTAAAACCACAAAATTAAACCTTTAAAGCAACAACAAAATAAACAACTCTTCATAAGCAAAAAAAAAAAAAAAAAAATGGGATTTTTGGCGAATTGCTTAAGAAAAATTGTATTTCCTGCGCGTATTTGAGATTAAAACAAAAGCGGTAAGTTGTGTTTTTTTTTCATATTATGTATGTATGTATTTCGCATAAAAAAATTACTTCCTATTAGTAAATGTCAAAATTTGATTTTTTATTTTTTTTTCTTAAAGTGGAAGAAGTAATTTTTTTAATGAATTTTTAATTAAATACAATATAATATGGTTAAATATATTTTTATTATTGCATTTTTGTTTTTGTAATAATGTACCTTTCTCATTTTATTTAATTTTTCTTAACTGCTTATATTTATTATAAATGTTGCAGTCATAAAGAAAAAAAGAAGACAACAAATAAAAATCTTCTGATTCCCTTGTAAATCAAGTCATTGTTTTCTGGTTCTCTACACAATTTTATTTCATTAATTTTAATCATATTTTCATGTGTAACTTCACTTGCTGTATGAATAAAAAAAAAAAATTACAAAAAAGTTGCGTGTTAAATTCATGTGGAAAACAATTTATTTTTATTTTTATTGTTTTTTTTTTATTTTTTATAATTTTATAATAATTTACACTGCCGCCAACTGGTATATAAAATTTTAAAAAATGTGTTTTTTTAACGAACCAAAAGTAGCAAAAATATTATACAATTTTTTTTTTTTTAAATTGAAGATTATTAAATTAATTAATAAATGAGTTGTTACATTTTAAAGTGTTATAAGTCCACTTTAGCATACAAAATGAGTTAAAGCCAATTTTAGCAAGATATAGACACCTGCTTTTCATGCAGTACGCGTTTTCAAGAAGTAATAGCTATCGCCAACAGTGACAGTGACATAAGTCCAATGATAATTAAAACAACTTTTTTATTGCAATTGTTACTGCTTAAGGCCATGATTCCCTATCATACTCAGTCGTACGATCTGTCAAAAAAATGAATGTGTGCTCAAAAAGTATGATAGTGTGGCTTAGAAATGTATGTATGTGTGTGAAACAAGTCGTATAACAAAACACAAAAATATATTTATTTGTTTAGATATGATGAAAGTATTTTTTGAAAAAGTAATTTTTTATATGTTATATATGTATTTCTACACTATTTTCATAGTTTTGAAGTATGTAGCTGTCGTCTTCAGCATATTTCAGTAGCTGACTACACGGCGACAATTGTAGCCAACGGCATTTATAGTCGTGTAGCGGAGTAGCCGCTGTTGTCTATGTGTTTAAAGCTTTAAGCTTGTATTCTAAGAGAAGGGAAGTTGGAAAGGATAGCCAAAGCCTTTCAATAGGCCTTCTTTGGAAGGCACAAAAAAATTAGATTTAAAGGGAAAGAAGGTCTACCAAGCATACTTTTAATAGAAGGCCTCAAGTGAGAAGACCTTTTTAATTTTACCATTGGAATGGTAAGAAATAAAATAAACAAGTCTATTTTGAAATTTTTTATAGCAAATGGTATTATGGTGGATCAGAATTGTTCAATCACTTTTTCTCACCACAAATTTTTATTTGTAATACAAGACCGAAATTGTGGAACAAGATTAACGTGAGTACCTGCCTAGTTGGCCTAATCTCACGGTGGTCTTACCACCGAGTGAAACTTAAGCGTAGACTAGTGCCCCAATTGTGTAGTATAACAACACTTTACGACTGCCACCAATCGCAATTTGTGTGTGATACAGTCACAATGAGTAGCAATTTATATAATATGACAAGCCTTATCCAAGGCAAGCCTAGATCCATATTATAGCCTCTTGCTTAGGGGTTTGGAGACTATCCAAACTCCGTCTGTTGAGAGTGCAACAACAAACTTGATCGACCGTGCACAATATCTACATAAATCGATCTTAAACCACAACCACCACGTGTACCCCCGAAGGGGACTCACCAACAACCGGTCACAGAGAGATTAGGCTCTCTGTGGGGCTACCGATTTCCGTGGTACCAGTCCTTTGGGCACTGGTCGAGCCTCGAAGAGAACTCGTATGTTTTAACACACAGTCCTTTTCTTCTAGATTCAGGTTCTAGGAACCCTAGCGTCTGGTGCCCCTATATTCCCCAAGTGAACCGAGTCAAAGCATATGCCATTCCTGCAGTGACAAATTGGAACCCCCGAGGGTAACAAGACCGAAATATTGTAAAATGTAATTTTTTTTTGTATAATCGGACAGATAATTTCATGGCATTTTTTTTTAATTATGATTTTCGACATATGTCCGCCACGGCTACATTGATCAATTAAATCTTTGATTACTTGATCAGTTAAATCTTTGATTACTTTTTGCAATAAATCTGACCGCATGACGTCAATGGTGGCTTGAATATTGGCTTCCAATGCTTCAACAGTTGCTGGTTTGGCGGCATAAACCAAAATAATAAACAAAACCCCATTAAAAGTAATCCAGAGGCGTTATATTGCACAACCGAGGGGGGGCAGTTAACTGTAAACTTCTGGAAATATAGATGACACCAAACTGATTTTGCAATAAATTGGTTGTTTCGTCGTCTTGTTTGAACGAAGTGTCGTTGATGTTTAAGTGAATAATTTTTAAAAACAAAAGTTGAGTCAGTATGGGCCGATAGCACTCATCATTCACCGTAATGGCAGCTCCTTGCTCATGTCGAAGGAAATAAGGATTGATGATGCCGCCACCTACACATGACCAAACAGTCAATTTTAATGGATTTAATGGTTATTTGGTAACCGTGTGAATATTATCTTCACTCCAAATACGTCAATTTTGATTATTGACATAAGCATTAAACCAGAAATAAGCTTCATCACTGAACACAATTCTTTGATAAAAATGCTCATCTTCGGCCCAAATGAGCCCAATCAGCATAAATATCTACTCAAATAATGGACGTTTGGCTGTATTTCATAGGCACGTAAGCCTAGATCCTTCTTTAAAGTTCTTCACGTAGTCAGAGGACAAAGGCTAATAAGTTGAGAACGACGGCGAATCGATATTTTGGCGTCTTATGCAATACTTCGCTCTACAGCAGCAGTATTTTTTTGGTACGCAAGTTTCTGTGTCTTGTTTCATTAGTTCGAAAACGGTGGAAAACTGCACGAATTACTTGCTCAGTAGACCGATTATGTTGATCGTAAAATGGTCGAAGTGCTATATGAACTTCGCAAACACATTTTTTTTTTCGAAAATAATCTCTACAATTTAATTTAATCTCCACAATTCAAGGTGACTTGCCAAACCCTACTAAACAAAATGTCAACAAATTTTGACATTTTTCTCGTAATTTTTCAGTTCAGTAAATATTACGCCAAACGCATGTGGTTCCGTTAGATGAAGTTGTTCGGCCAATGTAAGGTTGCCAACTCTGAAATCAACAAATTGCCTCAAATAAATACGTACAAATAAATCTAAGTAAAAGGCAAAATTGGTAACCCTGCAAATAAAGTGTTATCATTTATATTAAAAACTCTCATAATTTATAGTTAAACTCTCAATCAGAATTCTTAGTCAATAGGAAGACAGATTTGTGACATCATTAGGACGGCATGCGCAGAAAATTTTAATTTTATATTTGGATGGCTGCGACCTTGTCTTTTTTCATCCTTGCGGAAACCTACGTGTGTAAGTCCCACCATGAATGAGAGAAGAAGAGATTACGCCTTGCGCCTGTTTTCCCGTTATATGACGTAGTTCGTAGTGCTTCAAATAAGTACGTAAAAAATAGAGTGAAAGAGGCAAACCTGCAATATCTCTATCAGAATTATTTTATTTTTTTATTTTTAAAAAAGTCATCACTACCTGTAAAGCTTGTTGCTTGCCTGAGTCTTTGGCTAGAATCGAACCCCTAACCCCCAGACTGATAGATTAGAGCACTACCATTCAGTCTATCGAGGCACACCATAGGAAGACGTCATTAAAACGACATGCGCTCAGTCTTGAGTCCCACTATCACTATCGGACTTAACTAATTTATTTGTTCAGCAATTATGATATAAAAGATTTAAGTCGTTAATGAACTTCATTTTTATCTTTCTACATAATAAATAACAAATTTCTTAACATGCATTTCTCGTTGTATCCAAGTAATTGTACATTTTTTTTTTAAATAAAAATTAAATCTTTTAACAAGTTTAGTTGTAAAATTAATGATTTAAAGGAAATTTTTAATAACATAAACATGTCTGTGTTGTGGATATGTATTTGTTACTGCAATCAAGTTAAAAGAATATTTTATGCAGTTTAAAAAATTATTAAATTATATTCTGGTAGAACTTAACACTAGACTTCGCATTGTAGTAAAATATTACAGTGTGATTAAAATGTAAAACAACAAAAAAAAAAAAAAAAAAACACATTAAAAATATATATAAAATGTTGCCCGTAACATTATTAATTAAACAGACAGCCTAATTAATATTAATTAATTTAAAAATTTTCTTTCTTACATTGCTTTGAAAAAAAAAAACGAAATAAATTTATGCGAATAAAATTAATTCAAACAACTACATAATTATTTTAAATACTTTGTAGCATACAATGTCTATATGTTATATTTAATATCATTTATGTTTAAAAATTTAAGTTAGTTGTTGAAAGATAGATAATAAATGATTCTGGCTGCTAAACAAAGATTGGACTTTAGAGTATCAAAAATTTTAGAGTAGATGTAATTTAAGGAAACCAATTATGTAGATATTATAATTATTAGATAATAGACTTTGTATTAAGGAAAGGTTGACACCCTCATTATGCTGACACCAGTTAAAGCTAAACTTCTCCAAAAACATCTGCAAGCTCTTAGAAAGTTCATAATGAAAGAAAGAGAGTTTTTAAGCTCACCTCAGCCAATGCACGCCGAACGGTCCCAAGGTAGTACAGAAAAAAATTTTTTTCACCAATTCAAGGTTTTAATTAGTTTCAAATACAAATTTTATTAAATAAAATTTATTAAATAAATTATTTTATTCGATTTATTTATTTAATTCGAATTTCATTTTTTTATATCTTAATTAAGAATATAATTCAATCAATTAAAAAATTATTTAAAACTGTGTCTGAAACTCATTTAAACCCAGGGTTCAGACTTAATTACTTATGAACATTCAAAAATCAACAGTCATAATATTTGTCATGAGAAATGAGAAATCTAAAATTTTTGTTTTTTTTTTGTAATATACATACATGAAAAGTGATAAATTAGCTTCTTCTCATTTATGTTCCTTTTCAGAAATGAACATATTCATTTATGAACGTTTAAAATTTATAAAATTTATCATAAATGAACATGCACGTGCAGTAGAAAGGAATAAAAAGAAATAAAGCAAATATTTTGTTACTGCATGCGCCGGCAAATGCACATTATAAAATATGTGCGTACATTTATGTATGCGAATGCTTAGCACACATTTTTCTACGATCTTTTCATTAATGTAAAATTATTAAAATTGTAAATACTCAAATATGAACACGTGCGTGAACAACAATTTTTTTTCTCATTTATTCACTTTTGAACAGAAAGGGAAAAAATAAATCATCGCAATCATAAATGAGAAAACACAAAATATTTTGTAGACTCTCACACATGTATGAGAAGATGCAGCTAAGAAATAAAATATACACATTCATACATGAATGATTAGTGGGGGAACATTGTGGTACTTTGTTAAAACCTTTTAATGGGCAAACATTTTTTTCTGTGTATATTGGGACCCATTTTATATTTGTTGTATATTTCGAATATGCTAACTAGCAATAGACTCAACACTTCCAATATGTTAACTTGCAACAGACTAAACACATCAAAAATTTCTTCTCCACGCATTGATAATAATCTCCAAGTAGCATCACGAAATCTACACGCAGAGAAAAAACATGGTTATGATAAGGTCCAAAGGTCCATTTTATGTTTTCTGTAACAATATATGGTTGCGAATAACAACTTATTATATTTATTATTATTAATCCTTACTATGATGACGATAAGGGTGCCTCGGTGGGCCAGAAGATAGTGTGCTAGTTTATCAGTCCGGGGTTGTAGGTTCGATTCCCACCAAAGTCTCTAGAATTTTTCACTACAAGTGCCTACAAATGGTTAACTCCGTTAGTGACAGGTCACGGACTCTCACGGCCAAGTTAAAAATCGAGGTTAGACGATACTTGAAAAAAAAAACGCTAACATAAAAGGCTCTGGACCACGCCCGGGCAGACATATATTATATGGAAATCTTGTGGATGAAGACTTAGCATTAAGCAAATGTTAGCAGTTACCATAGACTCTGTGATGAGGAAGAATGTCGAGATGTCTGAAATCACTACAGTCGAGAACAAAAGGCTAGTGACAGCACGAGACTCAATGAATGTACGGTATTCGGAAATTTCAGTCGTATACCATACTAGAAATCATTAAGGAACGAAGGGGATCGAAAAGGGACCCATGACCAAGTTAGTGGTATGCTTCGGTATCCCCCCTACAAAATAATTATAATGATGACGATAAACAAGTTTTTGTTGTTTATTTGATCATTGAGTGGTTATTACACCCAAAAATGCAACATGATTGGATTGAACTATATAATTTTCAAATCACAACCATAGTTTTATTAGTGTTTCAAAATAATATTGCATTTATAAGCATAATATATTATTAGTAAACAAATTATGATAAGATTGTTCGTATGTAACCAAAGTACGACTAAAAGCAAACAAACAATGTTTAAGTTTTGAAAATTATTAAAATTTTATTTTAAGGGTTTCTGTTTGAAAAAATAATAAATTTATGAATTGAGTTATTTCTCATACTGAATGATTAATTATTAAATATTTGTGTATCTTATTATAAGGTATGTTTATATAAACAAATGAGGTATGCAACAATTACACAGTGCAACACGAAAAAAAAAATAACCATATACGGACACCACTACGTCATAAAAGACCAAAAAAAGACCCCTGTCTCTCAGTTTTGCCCAAAGTCCTCCAGGTTTTTTTTTTATGGGCCCTCAAAGATGTGGGGCCTCGATGTCATTTTTGCAAAAAAATGATCATTTACTCAATTCCTAGGAATGATTCTTAACACCGTTTAGGTAGCCCTTAGGTAGCCGCAAAAGTTAAAAATTTCCCGGCGTTACCTAAACGGTGTTAAGAATCATTCCTAGGAAGTTCATATGTTCTAGAAAATTGTTTATTGGGATCTTAGGTTCATTTTTGTAGTTGATTGTTTCCTTGAATTTTGAACGGTTTGCTACCTATGGACCTGAACAGGGGAAAAAAGGTAAAAAAATT
Organism: Phasia obesa; assembly: GCA_949628195.1. Taxonomy (NCBI): domain Eukaryota; kingdom Metazoa; phylum Arthropoda; class Insecta; order Diptera; family Tachinidae; genus Phasia; species Phasia obesa. The sequence continues at coordinate 90,762,305 of OX451218.1, forward strand.
GAATTTTTGAACGTTTTTTGCGATTTTGACCTTGAAGATGAAGTTTTTTGATTTTATATGTTCACAATTTTTGTTCTTTATGACAAGAGCTACAACTTTGCCTCAGAGAGTATATAAATTCCAAACGGTTTGCAAAATATGAGCTTGAGTAAATTATCATTTTTTTTTGCAAAAATGACATCGAGGCCCCACATCTTTGAGGGCCCATGAAAAAAAAACCTGGAGGGCTTTGGGCAAAACTGGGAGACAGAGGTCTTTTTTTTTGGTCTTTTATGACGTAGTGGTGTCCGTATATGGTTATTTTGCCATGACTTAAAAAAGTACACAGTGTGTTATTGTAATTTATGACATTTTACCTTTTTAATAATTTTATAATTATGTTTTTAAATTTTAGGTCTTTTTTATAAAAATTTTTAAATTTATTTTTATTTTTATATTCGATGTTTCGCAACATCATTGGGTAGCATTGTCAGGAAATAAAAATAGTTTTATAATATTTATAATATTTAATTGACGATGCTACCCAATGGTGTAGCGAAATATGGAATATAAAAATAAAATAAAATTTAAAAATTTTTATAAAAAATACCTAAAGCTTAAAAATATAATTATCAAATGAGGTATGTTTTTATAGATATACATATATCTCACTGTATTCATTTAATTTATTTTATCATTTTATATTTTACAATGTTATTTTTAAGTTAGACTATAATATGGTTCAAAAATAACAATACTGTTATTATATTATTAATAATATGGTTTGACTACAACCATATATTTCAATCATAATATATTGCTCTTAGATTATGATTACCTCAATCATGTTTTTTCTTTGCATGTACAAGAACGCATATTCTTTGTAGAAAATGGTTGAAAAAATGTGGAATAAAATTGAAAGAAAAAAAATTATAATAATCGACTTAGGCCACAAATTAAAATTCACTTCAATATCTTTCTTATGTATAAAACTATGTTTTCTTAAATTCCCATATTTATCACACTTTTATGAGTTTATGTTACTGATTTATGTTATGTTATGTTACTGTTATGTTAACATAAACTGATAAAAGTGTGATAAATATGGGAATACTTATATTTAAAATCACCTAACTTTGCACGTAAGAAAGATAATGACATGAATCTTTGTTTGTTTGTTAGCTAATTGTATTATTTACATTTATAATCATATAAAAAAAATATTAGAACAACATTTTAAAACTTGTTGATCTGTAAATTTCAAAAGTGGGGTACAAATATTTTAGTTTGAGTAAAGTAAACAAATTTTTTATAAATAAAGGTATTCAAATTAGATTTTCTGTGGATCGAAAATTAATTAGTCAATAAAAAAAAATAATTTAAATTTAAAAATTAAATTAAAAAAAAAAAAATAAAATATAAATTGTATTCAATATGTAGTTTGAAAAAAAAACTGGACTTGGGTATCGAAAAACTTAAAAAATTTAATTTTTAAATGCGTATATGTCGTTCATTTTAAGACATAATTTATGAATAACATCATTATTTTGTAGGTCTTAACTGGAGCTTTAAAACCATAAATAAATTAAAATTTAAAAATCGAACTAAAAACTAATAAAGGTCAAGCTCAAACAAATTTTTAAATATGAGGTTCCCAGCTTTGAGACGACATACCGCCGGCCTTGATAAGTGAAAGGTGCCTAGCGTCAATTCTTAAGCTCAAATTTTCCTCTGCTATGTCTATGTCAAATTTAGGATCAATTGCTCTAACCCTTTACAAATGCCTGAAATATTTCCAGAATATTTTGATTTTTCCCCACTGTGTGAATCGCTAAACATGTATTAACGTATTTAAAGAAGGCATGGTTATACTTCACTATTCAGTCATTTCGAAAAATTTGTCCGGACAAACAAAGCGGCCATATGAAATACCTAAGTAAACAAGTCAATTTAGGTTTACGACATTGGCAACAAAGCAACAACTAAATTGGTGTAAATTACATATATTTTATTAATTTAACATTTTGTTTATTAAAACATGTTAAAAATTATGGTTTTTTATTTAATACAATTTTTTAAATTTATTTAATTTTAAGTAATTAAAACAAACAAAACAAATACCCAATTGCCTGCTAAGCAAAAACTACATATATGATGTGGCAACTCAATTCAGCTTTTTCTTAAAGAATTATATTTGGTGGCAACTCAGCTATATTTTGTCCGGACAAAAATTTAAATTAAACCTATTCAAGTTGGGAGTTGTCCAGATAAAATAATTTTCTCATACTTCTCTCACTCTCTGAGAGAAATGTCAAACTACATATAAAAAAATTTTGTCCGGACAAAATTTATGTCCAATGGGTGAATTAGTTCAACTATATTTGAAGATACACTTATTAATATAAAAAAAATATATGTTGACAAATTCTCAAATTAAAATTCATGTGAGAAATAGTATTTTGAGCCCTCCTACTGTTTTATGAATGTAATAATTTATTCAGAAAGATATTTCGCATATGGTTCAGGTTCAATTCAATAATTCATTGTCTTTTGCGATAACGTATATTTCTTCGACAAACAAGCGTTTTATTGATCAATATAGTCTTCGTTCAGCTCGATACGAGATTTCTCCAGGCCCTTAAAAATAGACATTTTTTTCAATAATGACCGGCCTTCGATAGACCCAAATGTCTTAAAACCCAGCATTTTATTTAAATTTGGAAATAGGTAATAGTCACAAGGGGCTAATTATGGAGAAGACGTTAGTTGGGGTAGCAGTTAGTGGCCCATTTTAGGGTTTTTTTTGCACACACACGTTTACACACATGTACACCTGTGCGCATTGCAGAAAACACTCAGAGTCTTTGCCAACCTCCAGCCTGATAGACTTGATTCAAATTAGGATTCCTAGGTTCGTTTGAGATGCCTACAGCCACAGCCATCTCATGTACTTTAATTCGCCAATCGCCAAACATCAGTCTAAAGACTATTTCTGGCGTGAAGACTTTTTTGGGGCGACCTAGATATTTGGCATCATTTGAACTCGTACGACCACAACGCATCTCAGTAAAAGTGGTTTATTGAATTTCATAGTCCACATAGTATTTATCAAGTTATTATGCCTTTGGCTTCAATGATGTTTTTTTTACGTAAATAATGGTTAAACCAACCGCACATGAAATTAACTTGTTGCCATTTTCGTTAAAATTAACGATGTTTTCTGCTGTCAAAAATAAAGTAATGTCACAAGTCCAGTCGGGAGCGGTATTATATTGAAACTTACTACGCTCGAATCACAAAATGTCACGCAATTATCACAGTTGCCTCATCCTTAAAGAGTTTTGAATTTATTCAGCTATGATTGCATTGGATATTTTATTCGCTTTGCATTTAAATTAAACATTGATTGCTCTTCTTAGGGAAACAATAATTATATAAAATTATTTATTATCTAAAATTTATTTAAAACTTACGTATAGAAAATATAACGTTTCTCTGTTAATTTCAGTGAAATATTTTGAAAGAAATATTAAACGCAACTGTACTTTTATCGAATTGCAATGCGAAAAATATAAAATAAAACTTTTTTATTATATTTTTTTTCCAAAATATATAAAGTAAATATAAAAAATATTTAAAAGAAAATTAAAAAGAAAAATAAAATACAAATCAATAAATACCACATCAAATGCACCAAACACGGTAAATAACCATCTTTGCCATCATGCCACAAACAGACGCACATTGCTACCCATCCCGCATTAAAACCAAAGCAAACCAAATCAAACCATCCGCTCACATGCACTTTTCATCAGTCAATTCCTTGTACTCCCTATTAAACACCAACTCAAACCTCAATTTGATTGCCAAAAAAATAAATGAAAAGAAAAGAAATGGTTCTACCATTTCTTCCCATCCTTTCTTTCTGTTTTTTGCACTCACTCAAACTCTCCACTACTCCCGAAAAAGGATAAAAACAAGACTTTGCAAGTATGCACACGTATAAGTGCAAACGTACACTTTATGCTGCCTGGCTTTGGTCTATTATCCTTTTTATATATATTTAAACAAATACATACACACACACGCAGGGAATATTTTATATATTTTTCTACATGTTTGAAATAAAAAAAAAGAAAAATTGTTACCAAAATAAGACAAAACATTTGCCGAAAAAAGTACAAACCAAGTTTAAAATTTTTTATATAAATGTGGAGTTCTTTGTATGTTTTCTTCATTTTTATATTGTTGATTCCTGGCGAAACATAAAAAAACTTTCAAACTCATACATACACACTCTCTTACTCACCAAATGTATAAATAACAAATGCATTTTGCAAAAGGAATAGTTCATTCTATTTTTTTTTCAAATACACAAACAACAGTGTGTGTGTAGTAAAATAAAAATCTACATTACATTTTATTCATTTACAGGATACAATTTTACACATACATTTAAATCTATTTACGTGTGTGTGCCCCGTATATATGAAAAGTGAATATAGAGAAAATGACAATCAACAGAACAGCAGAGCACAGCACAGACCAGCCGACAGATAGAAATATCAAACAAAATTACAAAATGCATATACTTTTCTACATATAAAATTATATCAGTTGAATTTATATTTTATTTTAAATGCAACTTGAAAGAATGAGTTAATTGAAAGGGCCCGGAATTTCTCTGAAACTATTGATTTTCTTTTAACGGCCTTTTTCTGCTTTGATAATCTCATCTATAGATCGATTATGGATGGCAATCCAACTGCAGTTGCATTGTCAAAAGGCAACGCAACTGGGAAAAAATTGGTATTATGTAAGGCAATGTATATTTATCTTACTAGGTAGTGTCGTCGGCCCAGCTGATTTAGTAGTTCGACATGTCAAAAGTTATATGTGTTCAGAAATTTTATAGTGTAGAAGTGAGAAGGCAATAAAACACTTATAAGCCTTCTCAATTTTCTTCTATGTTTTTTGACGTTTCGAACTACAAAGCAACAACAAAATGCCATGTTGTTCTTATATTGTTGCATTTGTTGTATGGACGCCACTATCTAGTAAAATAAATATACCTTGATGTAAGGCAACTTTTTTCAGTTGCCATAAAGTTATCGATAATGCTAATTTGACAGTCTAGCAACTACAAATAAATGCAAACAATAAAATAGGTTTTTATAAATAGCAAAGAATATAAAAAAAATATTATTTCATGTCTACAGGTTTGATTCTTTTTGAAATTAATATTCAATCTCTTTAAAAAATGAGCCTAAACACACGTAACTTCGTAACTTGAATGCAATTTTATCATCATGTTCCGAACAAGGCGATAAATCTAAAAAGAAAACTCCTTATCTACCTAAAGATCCTCCTGTACATTACAACCCTCCGTGTCTTGAGCATGAAGCCTGTGATATACCAAGTTTCATACCAGCAGCTATTTTTCAACCATTTTCAACAAAATTTAAAAAGCTGAGACGAGCTGCTGATCAAATATGTGTCTATAAAAATACGGAATATTATTCGTATCATCTTTATTCTTTTGTTGGCTGATAACGTGAACAACGCAGAAAGAGGGCCAATATCCGTTGTCTGTAAAATTATAAGGAAAGGAATGACGAAATATAAACTTTTCAGTTTTAGTGCAGTTTTACTTTATAATTTGTGAAACAAATCAACAGCAACCCCAATTATATTGGCAACTAAAATTAATAAGTTTTAGTTGCCAGTTGCCATACGTAATACAATTTCGGCAACTGACAACGCAACTGCAGTTGGGTTGCCATCCATAATCGATCTACTAATCTACCTAAAATAAATCCATAAATAATTCCCGTTATCAGCGAGGCAGAAAGTATAAATTAATTGCTTCCAGTTTAGCTATAATGAGCTTCTCACAAATTTATTTAAAATAAAATTCTAGTGTATTGACAATAATATACACTAATCCATTAAACACATAGATAACAGCAGGCTAGATAACTACGCATACGACTATAAATGCTGGTCGGCTGCAATCGTCGCACAGAACGATATATTGCCAATTTAGCCGGACATAAGGCCAACAATTAAATTTAAAAATGTAAAAAATTTAGGTACGCACCTCGATAGACAACAAAATTCTACATTGCATAGAGAATTTGCAAAGCTTTCGCTTGAGATTTGTCGTTTTGGGACACTGTTAAAATGAGGAAAGTTCAGTAAATTGCAAACGTTTTTATTGCCTTTTTAAGATGTTGAGAGGTTTGCAATATATTTTCTTGTGGCGGAACGAATTAAGATTTTGTATAGATTTTTTTCTGCATAATGCTAAATTAACAGCTACGTTCAGATTATTTTAGAAAATTTTTATTTTGTGATAAAAAATTTCGTTCGAAATTAAAAAAAGGTAATTTTTTGTCAAAAACAAAAAAAATAAAAAAAATAAAAGGGTTTTGAGAGTGACGAAAATCGCGATCCTAAAAATGTTATATATCACTATTGCATTTGAGATCTCTACTTTTAGACTGTCGAAAAAATGTTGCATGTTTTTGCGTCATTTTTTGCGAATTTTATCTTTTTTCTGTTCTTACATAGATAACGAGTAAGAGGCCTTCTTTTCGGTTATAAAAAGTTTTTGGTTTCTAAGTTGTTTTAAATAAATTAATTGTTATTATTATATTAAGCCTGGTACTCTGTTCGAATTTGAGAAAAATGTTGAGCAACATTTTTATTTCACAAGGAAAATTTTACATTTAAAATGTGGTGCCGCCTATCTCGCGATTTGAAAGAATTTTTCGATTTTATTGCTTTGAAATATACCACATTGTTTTACAAAATTTTACACAAACATTTTTACAATAAATTCGACATGAAATAATGCCCATTTGCTTTATTTCACAGCTTTGATAAAATGTTGCCAGAAACATTTCAATGTTTTTTCACCAAAAACAGAGTAGTAATTCTGCGACTTTTTTCTTATTCATTTTTCATACAAATTTTTTATGTATGTAGTTTGACTGCATTCTGCATGAAAAACTGAACAGAGTACCAGGCTTTAAATAGAATTTATTGTTATTATATAAATATTCATACATATAATAAAACTGTAATTTTTTGTTTGTCTGTCTGTTTGTGTTCGCATCACGTAAAAACTACTGGATGAATTTTAATAAAATTTTATGGAGAGGTACATTGGTATCATGGTACAAATATAAGATATTTTTTTCTCTTAAAGATATCGCATTACCAAGAAAGTAGTGAAAGTACGCAGTTTTACCGATTCAATTGTACTGCAAACTTGGCAGCAACTTTTATTTTTGACACTACTCTACAATAATTTTAGAATATTATACAAAATTTAGAATTTTATATAAAGCCTATGTTTCTGAGTACTTACCCAGAAATGGGTACCTTTATATAAAGTAATTACATAAACGATATCTGAAGCATTATAAAAGTAAGAGTCTTAAAGTGGATATCCTTTAAAGCAAAATAAGGGCACTGACGAAGTGGCGGGCACAGCTAGTTTGGAAAAAATTAATGATTTGCAGATAAATTAAATACTATAAAGTAATAACATCACAAAAATGTCTTTTATTAATGTTCTTGGGTGGGGATTGTTCAGACACATTATCTTCGACATAAAAGCTTTATAATGAATATTTTTTTGGAAATTAGGAAAAAAAAATCACATTCGGGGGTGGGACTATACGGATACCTCAAGCATACTGCTGAAATTATAAAACTTTGGTTACTATACAATGTCCCAAAACAATTAAATACACCTCCCCAGTCCCCATTCCATCAATCCCATTGAAGACCTTTGGAATTTATTGGAACGAAAAATTAGACATCAGAATATTTCATCTAAGGCTATGTTGAAATATGTGATTCTGCAAGAATGGGGCAAAAATTCATTCGAAGAAACATCAAAGTTAGTAAAGTCGATGTCTAAACATTTGGCAGAAGTATTAAATTACGTATTATTTTACTAATACATAACTTTTGCACTGCCTTTTTTGTATTGTTTTCGGATTGGTCCCTTTTAAATATGTATTTTATATTGAATGCCCGTCTACAAGAACAATTTTTCTTATGCACATAAAGTTATTAGGTGCGTACTAAAATGAGTGTTGTTAACTAGCTGTGGGAAATTTTACAATCTTAGCACTTTATTTATGGTACCTTTAATGTAAAGGTAAATATTGTCGCCAGCTACTACTTGTGCAATTTATTTTAATATTTTCAATATTATATTTTACAGATCAATATACTTCTACAGCTTCTTTTATCCCTTTCGAAAATTTACGATTTAAAAAGAGAACTTATTTGTTCCGTCGAGTTAACTTTTTAACAAAATTTTAAAATATAAAAAAAATCACTACACTTTGAAAATAAATTGTTAGAGAAACATTAAAACTTGAGTGTCGGGCCCGATCTTTCTAAAAGTTTTAGGAATACCTACCCCTATTTTATTTCTGCTCTTTATAACAGAATATAAAAAAGGACCTTAATAACTTTATACAAATGGCTTACTTGTCGTCTATAGTTGTAGGGATTTAAAAACCTAAAAATCGGAATTTTTCATTTGTCTTTGTACAAAATGTACAAAATATTGGCAAACAAAATCTCATTTCTGTATGCTAACGTTCTAACAGAATTTAAAAATATGGGAATTTAAAAAAGCTACATTTTGCATAAGCAAAAATTCCTAATTTGCATGCAAGGCACTTATTCTGATATAACTGCCATATTAAAATCAAAAATAAAAATATAACAAATTTGAAAAATATGTTATACCTGGATTACCCCAATTGCTAACGTTTTTTTTTACAAAATATTATTGTTTTTTAAGAACAACACTACTTGTGAAGATTCTTGCTTGTCTGCAGAAAACACCCACAGTCTTTGGAGGAAATCGAACCCGCAACCTCCAGACCGATAGACTAGCGCACAATCCATCGAGGCATTCCATTTTAGCACAATGATTTGAAAGTGTTGCATGATCCTTAAACAAAATATAGGTTTTAATAATTCAAAATTTGGGATTTTTGATGTAATATTTGGGAATTAGTGGACTTTGTCTAAATAAGATTTTTTGTACTTTTTTATTCTAATGGTTAAATACACGCAATTATAATATTTAATTTGATTACCCCCCTGCACATTTTTTTGTCGAATTAGGTTGTGATGCACAACTACCAAGATTCGCCTAGATAAGCATATATATATATAACTAACGTAACGTATATTCTAAGTGAAAGTCGGACAAAAATAGGTCTCTGTACTACCGTGCAATATTTTACTTTCTATTAAATTATCCACGTTTTCCTGTTAGTAGTTTATGTAGTTAACAACACTTACTTATTTTTGTAACAGCAAAGAAAAAAAGTAAAAACTTAAATTTGTGATTTGTTAAGCTTATGTTTTACGGCCAACTTTGAAAAATATAAATTTCAAGGGGGTTTTGGTTTATTAAAATAAGTCTCTATTTTTTACGTTTTTCATTCTTCATGTCATTTTATTTCTCACCTTATTATTTTCATTTAAGTGTCCTTAGCATAGGATCAATACATTTAATTTTCTGCCAATTCATTTTAAAAATATGTATGCAGGCATGCATGAAGGGTTTTTTTACATATATATTTTTTATGAAAATATGTATATTTGTTATTTATATATTTTTTGTTTGTTTTTGAATTTTATATTGTACCAGGGAATATCATCATCAATTTGAACACGTTTTGGTAGACCAACCCTCATATATAAGTTTATTCCCGAAAATAGCACACACACACACCATCACACATGCATGCACAAAAATATTTTTTTCTGTTTCCAAAAAATATTCTCAAAAAAACCAAGAAACAAAAAGAACTTTTATTTTAAAATAAAAGAAAAAATTACATTAAAAATGAAAATACAGAAGACCAAAACTTGAATGTGTATAATATTTTTGCCAGGACATACATTTAACTCTTTCACTTACATACATACATACATACACACTAACAAACAAGTGTGTGGCAATCAGCGTTATACTCACACACTCACAAGAATTGCCAAAATACTTTTTTTAAGGTTTGAAACCCAAAAATAATATTTTGGTAATTTTTCTTTTTGCTTTTGAAAACATTCACTCCTGCACAGTCCTTGAAAGGATATTTAACAACCGAATGGAATACAAAAATAAAACTTTACTTTTGTATTGTATTCCACGAGTACTTAAAACAAAAACACAAAAAACCCTTTCTCGGCAACAGTATTCAAAGAGGTTCTGGATAATTTTTGAACAAATTTCTGCCGCTGCAGTTAGACGCAACAGCAAAAGTCTTTTTTAATGATTAAAGTCGAAATAAAAAGGAAAACAAAATCAAATAAAAAATTTAAATAAAATATACTCAATATATCCTGACACAAATGTCGTTTTGCTCTTAAGGTAAAGTGTGTGCGTGTGTATACATATTAGTCGTTTAAGAACCAGCACATTTTGTACGTCCTCATTATACCCTTCACCACACGTGGAAAGGGTATATATAAGTTTATCATTCCATGTGTAATTTTACAATATTCATTTCCGACCCCATAAAGTATATATATTCTGGATCCTTATACATAGAGAAGTTGATTAAGCGATGCCCGTCTGTCCGTCTATCCGTCTGTCCGTGTAAGTGTTGTAATGTCATTTGCCAAGGCACCAGAAGAGATACAAAAAATTTAAGCACACCAATCTGTCAGGCATAGTTTCGAAAATTTTGGTATTGCAATTCAGCAACATCGGATCATTCCTTTGGAGGCTGCGGGCCAAAAACCACGCCCACCTATATTTTTTCACGTTTTTTTTTAATTCGGCTTTAATGATTCTGTTTTGCCTTTTTTTCTCAAATAAATATTAGACTGCGACAGGTAGATCGCAAGGAGTGCATACAGATCTCGGGGGATCAATAACCCCCTACGAGGGGCGATTTTTTTTTTGTTTTTAGATTGGTAGAGTTTTTCTGCTTTGATTTGTATTAGAGACCTTAATAGAAAGCAATACACATAGAGGTAGCCAATGGACCCACAAGGTACCCACTGATAAATAGGAGCAGTTAAAAGGACCCCCCATGTATCAATATGAGGAAATTTTTTTTGTAAGGATTTCTTTTTGCTTTAGTCTGACCATTCTAACTCAATATAGACTGCAGAAAAGACCTAAATTTAACAAAAAAATTTCAATAAAATTAAATAAAATTTTTTTTTTAAAAAATTTACAAAAAAAAATTTAAAAAAAAATTTACAAAACATTTTCAAGAAGATATTTTACAGAAAAATATTCAACGCAAAGCTACATGGCTACACGACCACCGTTGTGGTTGTCGTCAACTTAGGCTAATTTCTATTTGATTCAAGAAAAGAAAATGTCACAAAATTGTAAATTACACATTCATATACAAACAAAAAGTTTTAGAGGAAATATTTATAAGTTTTTGAAAAAGTTATTTAATTTTATAAAAGCAAAATAAATATTTCTAAAACATGGTAAAATTTTGCGATGTAGCTGTCGGCTTCAATATCATGAAGTAGCTGACAACACGGAGACAATTGTAGCAAACGGAATTTGTTTTCATTTGTCTTCGATTTCTTTAACTCATGAATAATGATTTTTTCTTATACGACTTTATTTAAGTAAAGAGACAACAATATGGATAATGCTGCACATGTTTGTATAACTAAAATTACAGTGGTGAAGGGTATAGAAGATTCGGCACGGCCGAATATAGCGCTTTTACTTGTTTTATTTTGAAACTAGACAACAAAATTTACTTAAAAAATCTATTTCAAACCAGAGCTGTATTTCCGCATTTTAGTTACAAAGGACTTGCCATTAAATAAGTTAAAGGCATTTAGAAGAAAATTTAATTAATTTCTATATTTTATATTTTAAGTTTTTAATAATTAACTTTAATTTATTTATTATTAAAAATAATTGATTTTACGTTACCGAAAGTGATAATGTAATTTCATAAAATCTAAAAAATATTCACTATTATTTTGGGTCCCTTTTCGAACTCTCTTCGTTCTTTGGTAGCTTAAAACGTCCTCGTAGCCAGTCGCTGGCAGACACAAAGTTATCGCTCTTTTGTAACTAAGTATATTGTCAGCAATTCGATTTAAGGCGTAGGTTTAATACATGAAAATTGTTACTGTTTGAGGTGTCGGCCGATAATAGGCTACCAATATGTCTAGTCTCTGCCAGAGGCTGGCTAATTTAAATCGATCGCACTCTGGATGTCTGTCAGCCTCTAGTTTTAATATAGACTTTCCTGCGCATATGGCGCTCTGTCACGGTGGACATATTTTCCCCATTGTATGAAGAAAGCCATACAAGACTTTTAGAGGTTCATCTTTGAAGAAACTCCATTTTTTATGGGCTACAACAGATAGACAAGAATCGGTGACAAGAGGTGAAGAACTTAAAGGCACTTCTGAGGCAATAATTCCCCGGAGGAAAGTCCAGAAAGTTGCTTGTATATAATCAAGGTACACTGAACTGAATAACTGCATTAAAAGTCATTTCGCCAAGAAATGAAAGAATACGACACTTGTCGACGTGCCTGGAAGAGGCTGAAACAGTAGGGTACATTGTGTATAAATGTCCAGCACTGATTAGCACAGTACCACGGGCATACACATATAAAATACGAATGCTTGGGGGATCTTAGACAAATGTTAGAAATTACAAGAGAGAGAGAGAGAGAGAAGGAGACTCCAAAATGGGCAAGAAGATCGACAGTTACCCGTTGAAAGCCTGAAATCACTACAGTCGATCATAAAGGCTTGTGATAACAGAAAACGATTGCTAATTTATGACAAAAAGTAGACGTAAATTAATGAAAAACCAAGCAGGTCGAATCGTAAGGTATATGTACCTCCTACCTTCTTAAGTGGTCCCTTTTAGACCCCTTTCCGTTCTCATTGATTACAGGTAACCGGCTTGTAATTTACGCCAATTTTAATTTCATTCAGTCACGTGCTACTACCAGCCTTTCACGCATATATCAAGCTTAAGCCTCTATTACATCTAATCTCCTTACTGGCCTTCCAGCCAAGCAGCTATTTGAGCACAACTCGAGCCTGTCTACATGTAGCAGTAGCCTTCCTCCACCATTTCAGGTTAAGTGAATTCAGACACTGAAGGACCTTCGTTCTGGTTTACAGAAATTCATAGTAGATTCCCTTTCTGCTAGTTGGTCTGCTAACGAATGATAGTTTTCGAACTACTTTTCATCCACATTGAATATGTTTCTGCTGCTTTCTGTCATCTAACCGATTTTTTTTCGGTTGGGTGATATTTAAGGTTATTGTTCGATAACACTCTCCCAGTTGTGCAGCTTAGGGTATCTGAGAGAGTGATCATTTTCCTATTTAGGGTATTCTAAATCATTATTACAACTTTTTTACAAGTATTTGTGTGTTGTCGGGTTGTTCGAGTCTAGCCAGGCCACATCCGGTACCATACTATTATCGAGTGCAAGTCTAGGTCGGTCAGACTAACAAAAAGCTAATGTCAGAATATCAATGTTTGGATTAAGTTGGAGTCCATAGTGTTATATCCTTAAAGCTACTGCCGCAATCCTCTTCTCACTCACTTGACGCTAGTAACAGTTTCCAGTGTGGGAACTGATATTTTGTACCTTCTAAGACAGAATCCTCTAACATATGCCTTCTCCTCCACAGCAGTTAAATTAAAGATTAACACAATTTCCGAAAATTTCCGGCTTCTCTACTCTTCATGTAAACTAAAGGTTGTTTGGTATCTTGAGTTTGAAACTTATGCATGGTTAGCTTTTTTTTCATTGTCAGCTGATAACCTTGTTTTCAGTTTGGCGTTTAAAAGATTAAGTTTGAAGTTTTTAAGCAACTTTCTTTTCTTTTTTTGACTGTTTGTGTTTTTGTGTTGTGTCGTGTTGTTTTTGTGTTGTGTCCTTATTTTATTATTGTTTTGTGATTAATTGAAGTGTGAGTTTCAAAAGCTAAAAAACCGCTGTTGTATTCATACGTTGCAACGTCGCTACGATAAAAAACATTTTAAACGCCACTGTCGCTTTTATAGCGAATTTCTTTATGCAGAAACACATACATACACTTATTTATATTGTATGCAGACAGTGCATTTATATTTCATATTTTCTTAGTTCTTTTTTTTGGACACTCACTCACTTGCTTATTACCCACAGTCGACATACATTTGGTGATCCTTTTTTCGTCCTGTTTATAACGCAGTTTTTTTTTGTAAATGTTACAAGAGTGGGTAATCAACATATGCACATGTTTCAGTTCACCCCGTTAAAATTGCATTTCGTTTCATCATCATCATCATCATCATCGTCATCGTCATCGTCATCTTTTCTTTTTTGTGTTTTTATCGACTGCAAAATTGCACATGCATTCGAATTTTTTGGCAACTTTTTCTTTTATTTTGCGAAAAGAAAAGAAAAAAGTAAAATTAACCCTTAATATTTTATTTAAAGTGAAAAATTGAATTTGCTTATGTTATGCACATTTGGAATTTTTCACATGTTTTTTCTTCTTTTGTTTTAATAAGAATTAAAAAAAAAATCGATTTGTCTGGAGAAATTATTGATTGTTTTAAAATTTAATTGCTTGTATTTCTCTCTTCAAATATATACTTTGATGGGTTTCTCTAAAACTTGCTTTAGTATCATTTCTTTTATGTCCGGTTTTCCGTTTACTTAATTTCCAATTCTATTTCAAATTCCAGAGTTCAGTAGAATAAAATGGATTTAATTTTAGTTATAGAATTATGATACATGGAAAATATGTAAATATTTTAACTAATTAATGGTTTAAAAAACATAGTTTCAGATTAAAATTTAATGAAAAGTTTGATTGAGTCAATTAATTATTTAATAAGAACAACTGAATTTTCTTTCTCTTCTAATTAAATATGTAATTGAATCGAATAAATTAATTGGTTATTTACACGGCCATGTGTGAATGATTTCACCTTTTTTTTTTTTTTTTTAAAAGTGAAGTAACACTTAGGCAATAAATGCCTATATTATCTGTGTTAATTCCTTTCGAAAGGGATAGTAGTAGATAAGACAGATGGTTAGTGTGATAGTAAAGCTTCGCTTATGGCAACACTGCAATTGCACGTTGTGATTATTTTTAGAACAGTATTACAAGCGCCTCTGGTGTTCGTTAGGCGAATTAGTTTGAAACTTAAGCATAGCCAATTTATAATTAGTGCTATTTGGTAATACTGGCAAAGGAGGGCGCTATGATATGCATTATTATAAAGATAAATTAATACACATCAGAAAAATTGATGTTGCCACGGCTGTGTTTTGAACTCGTGACCATTGCTTAGTAGTCAACGTGGTAACCACTTAAGTTACAGCACCCACCTACATTTATCGTTTGATATCCTTGCTAGCATCACTTTAAAAGAGCAAAAATATGCGACATCATGAACATGATATTTTTATTAGGGAGTTATGACTAAAGCGAAAGCATTTCTTACGTTAGGCAAAGTTAAAGCCAAGAAAGAAGTGACTTCCGCCTGTTAAATACAGCGCCATCTGTTGTTCAATCGTACTACTGCTATAAGTATGCTGTGCAAAAGCATTCAAATAACATTGTAGCAAAATAGAAAATTATGGGCAAACAGAAAATTACTTAAAAATGTTTTCGCCACTTATAACAACATGCACAAATTAAATCCTTTGCTCTAGTAGGCGTCATGTTTATGTTATGTTCAAATTCATGGTTAAAACGTGGAAAAAACATTACCATGAACAAACTACACCTAACATTACAATGACATTCGTCAGCGTTAAATATAAAATGAATTACATTAACACTAGCATCGTGTTAGTGCTAAACTGCTTTTATTGACGTTGTTCTATGTCTTAACATGGTTGTTAAAACATTTGTTATAGATCTTTTATAACATGACAATGAGATTGTTCTTTTATTTTAGTTTGACAGTTTTATTTTCAAACAGCGCCATCTGTTGCTCAACCGTACTATTACTATCTGCTTTGTTAAGGAAAAGAGTCAATATCCAATCATACTATTCAATCACAAAAAATCTGACAGAATTATGTCCGACTCAAAAAATCGTTTCAAAATGGTGTTGTAGGTGCCGTGCCACACTATTAAATTCCGTTCCACACTTACAAGTTTTGTTTCTGCAACACATGTATTTATTGTTGGGAGAGGAAATTAAAAATGGCAGCGGTAAAATGTTGCATGTACTTCAAACTCTGCTGCAACTCTCTATTGTTGTTGATGTTTGCTCTTTTCGTCATGAGAATGACGAAATGGTTTTTCATCACAAACACAAGTTCTTAAGTATGGACACGAATGAATCTTTAAAATAGGATTTAAAAATGTTTCAGAATGGTGAAAAATATTTTATATATTTTTTCAAAAGATTATGAAATCGTCACAAAATGTCTGTCACACATATCGTCGCGTTTATTCTTAAAGCGAAAAAAACGTAATAACTTCTTTAATATGGGTTTCAAAACAATATTTTTTTTACAAAACATGGCTGTGTGACTCTCTAAAGGGTATAGAAACTTTTTTAAAAAAATTTGTTACTTACAATTAATTGTAGCCAAATCTGTCGCTTACGTGGTTTTGGCGCAACCAGCAAATTGCAAATTTCTGTGTGTAAATTAACATTTATTATTTTTGTATTTATCAAATAAAAACTTTTAACTTTACCAAAAATGCTCCAATTGGCCTGAAACTTTCCTGATTTTTTTATTCTTAAATACAAAAAATTTAGTGGTTGAGTCTTTAACATTTCCAACTTGAAATATAAAAACCATTATATTTTGCATCCAAATGTCATTTGTATGGCGCTTACGAGGTTTTGAAAATGAATTTTTTTATTTTTCATACCAACTTGTTAAGATGAGAATGTAGTCTGGTGGCAAATGTGATTTTCTACTATAAAAACCAAAAAAGTCAATTTCGAAAAAATGACGCTTACGTGGTTTAAGAAGAAACGCGACGATATACACTTCTAATCCGCATTAACATAGATTTCTAACACACATGCTATTTCTGACGGATCGAACAACTGAGTATGATAGTGAATCATGGCCTCAACCAACATTAATGGAAAATGGAAAATTATGTTCAGTCAGAACATGACATATACAAGTATTCGCCGCCTATAGCGACATGAACAAATTAGTATCGTTGCTCTGCCAGCGTTACGTTTATGTTTTCCTCAAATCAATGACTAGTGGTGACAGTGTGCAATGTTGGTGTTAATGTATTTCATTTCATGTCTAATGTAGACGGGGGGTCAAAATAGTAAACATGGATTATTCAGGTTAAATACATATACAATTTTATATTACGTTGGAGCTGTAATGCGGAATATAAGTTATAATATTTGATAATGTTATAGCTGAATAAAAAGAGAAACAAAATTAAATTTAACTCTTTACTCGCAATGGCACAGTTTGCCATGTTTAAAAAAGCGATTTTTTGGCCCTGCATAAAAAGTCTTCACTTCACTATACTATTTTATTTTATGTTATTTACTCGATCTTTGAGTTTATTTTTTGATATTTATATGTAATTCCTTTACATAAGTAACAAAAAAAAAAAAAAAAAAGAACAAATAAGAATTATAATCTTTTTTCCTAATTTAAATCATCAATAATAAATTCCTTCAGCATAATGGATCTAATCGTTCAAAACAAGCAATTAAACCACTTTGTACAACTTTGTACAACACCACATATTATTGGCAATCTAGACGATTGTTAATAACAAAGTAACAACATATTGATTGTTGCCGGCTAAAAAAATAAATATACAAAAAAAAAAAACTTAAAACCACAAAAAGAACGCAAAATCTGTTCTAAGTGCTAGAAAACAAATCGTTTTGCATGTTCAAACATTTCAATACAAAATGATAAAAATATTTTTTTTTCTCATTAAACTTTGTTTTAACTTAAAGCCAAACTAAATCTTGGCTTACAGAAAAAAAGAAAATAAGAAAAGTGCGTTAACTCATACTCAAACTCGTGTGTACGTAAGATTTTCATGTTTTCTGGTGTATAATGAATGAGTTTTTAAAAGATTATCAACATTATTCATTAAGACACCATCGAGAGTTAATTTACAACCTTACAACAGTAATGCAAAAAAGTATACATACACCAAAACCTACACGCACGCAGTTATGAGCAGGGAAACAAACAAACACAGAGTGTTTGAAAACAGAAAAGAGAGCTCTTTCTCGTCCGTCGTCGTCATTAATTTGGCCTTCTTGTTTTCTTATTTATTCTTACAAATGGTGTCTGCATAACTGCGTTCGTGCTTTTTTTTTGCTTTCAGCCAAGATTTTCTTATTTTAAATGTAATTTACAAATGCGTTTTGTGTGCACCATCAATTATGATAATTATCAGTTTTATTGACATGGCCTGTTGAAGTAGCAACTTAAAGAAGCAACGAAATATAAATCGAAATAATAATAATAAAAATCGTGGCAATAAAGTTAAAAACTTATAAAAAAAGATACACACACTGCTTGTAAATATTTTTAATCTCGTTTCAGAAAAATGTAACACTCACACACACAATTACACGGGCTCGTTATCTATTTGAAAAAAATTCGAAAAAAAAAACAGTAAAAAAGAAGAAAAATGAATGAACGTCTGAATGAATCTGTTGTGTGCAGTATCAGGCCATCTTAAGCTACTAATAACCATGCGTGGCTTAAGTTTTTTTTTAGTATTTATTTAATTTTTTAAGTTGGCTTTGGCAAAGGAGTGAATATCCTCTATTTCTTCTTTGTGTTTATATGTTGCAGCATGTGTCATTATGTTAATTGTAGATGGCGCTTGATCTGTAAAAAATAACGCAAGATATTTATTTGTAGTGTGTGAATATGGGAATAATAGGCACAGTGGTATGGTACACAGAAAATTAAAGGTTTTCATTAGTTTTAAATTAAAATTCAATTACTTTTTTTAATTGATTCAAATATATATTTGTTTAAAACAAAACAACAAATTTTCCCAATTTAACAAATAATTGAATCAATTAATTATTTAATTAAATTTTAATCTGAAACCAATTAAAACCTTTAATTGGTGAAAATATTTTTTTCTCTGTATAGGTAGTGATGTGTTGATAAAAAACGGTTTTCCTCAGGGCAAATTTTCTTGCACCAGTTTAAGTTTTTGTAAAAGACAAAAAGAAAAGGTACATAAATTGTACTCCTCTCGGTTTTACAAAAACTAAGACTTGTCCTGTGGGAAACAGGTTCATAACATTAATGTAGTTTTATTACTGTTGATTTTCAGTCACAAAAAATATATACACAAATCACCAGAGGACGTTGCTCTGCCGTCGTTATGTTTATGTCTTGTTGAAATCGATGGCTTTAACAATTTGTAATGACATACAAATGTACTTAACTCCCGTCTACATTAGATATAAAAAACATTACGCTTCGTCTTCACTGGCCATCGATTTAAACAAGACATACACATAATGCCGGCAGAACGCTATAACGCTATTCCCAGCAATAAATTATTGGGTTTTGGTAAGCAGTAAAATAAAACTCATGTCTTTTAATAGCGGTTCTCATAAACACATCTAAAAAGCGCATTCGAGAAGGCTATAATTGTAACGCAATAATAACAAACTGCATCCTCTCTCGCTTACTAGGATGCAGGTATGTAAACGAATAAGCTTTTTATAAAATTTAGTGAAACAAAGAGACCTCTCTCGCTTAGGCGGATGCAGCTATGTAAGCGAATAAGTTTTTATAAAGAATTTGGTGAAACAAATACACCTACGAAGTGGAATATCATGTCTTCATGAAGCAGGTTAGAAGGAAGAGACTATTTCTCTCTCGCTTACAAATCTGCTCTCAAGTAAACGTAATTTGTTGCTGGGTTATTTTGTTGACGTTGTTATCTAATACTTGTTTATGTCATGTTCTGATTGAAAATAATTTTCTGTTTTCCGTCAAAGTTGTTTGAATACTTATACCAAAGCCGATAGCAATAGTATGGTTAAGCAGCAGATGGCCCTGTTTGAACATAAAATTGTCAAAAGAATATAAAACAACAACGTCATTTTTATGTTATAAAACAGCTTTTATAACAAATGTTTTAACAACCATGATAAGACGTGGAAAAACATTAACATGGACAGCCTACGCTTAATACTAACATGATGTTAGTCTTAATGTTTATCATTTTATATCTTAGATGCCGTCTTCACTAGCCATCACTTTGAACAAAACATAAACATGCCATTAATTTTAAATAAATATAAACATAAAGATGTCATCTTCTGTTTGAACATAATTTTTTGTTTTCCAACAATTTTGTTGGAATGGTTGAGCAACAGATGGCACTATTTGAAAATAGAATTGTCAAATAAAAAACATTGTTATTTTCATGTTAAAAAACTGCTTTTATAAATGATTTAACAACCACGTTAAGATGTGGAAAAAACATTAACCTGGACAGTCTACACTGAATACTACCATGTCGTTAGTGTTAGTGTTAATGTTTGTCATTTTATGTCTAATGTAGGAGTGGGTTAGCACTAACATCAAATAAGTGTTAAGTTTAGACTGCCCAGGTTAAATATTTCCCATGTCTTAACATGGTTAAAAGTTATTTTATAACACGACAATGATGTTTTAGTTTTACAGTTTTATTTTAAAACACCGTGCGCCATTTGTTGCTCAACCATACTAATATTCTGTGCTTTGCTAAGCCTTTAACTAACAATATGGCGAATCAAAACATGAACATATCGTTGCTCTGTCGTCGTTATGTTTATGTCTTGTTGAAATCGATGGCTAGTGAAGACGGGGTGGCAATAGAAGCTTTAACAATGTTTAAAAAACGCAATAAATAGAATTACACAATAGAGATAAAATCGCTAGATAGACCTGGAAATCACTAAATTATGACTAATCAATTTACTTTTTTGAAGAAAGTTTTGTTTGTATAAATATTTCTCTTTGTGGACCACTGTGCAAAACTTGTCTTATGCACTTTCACAACGGAGCTGCGTGAGCGTATGCAATTCAAAGATTTGTTTTATGTTTTATGGAATTTTTCTTTCTTTTTTGCTTTTACTTTAGAAGCCGAAATATAGAATAGAAGTAAAGTGGCTTTAAATTTCTGATTTCCACAGGCCAAGTTTTCTTGCGCAAGTCTTAATTTTCGTGGAAGACAAAGAGGAGTGAGTACTGACTCATTTAGTTTATTTTTCCCACAGAAAGTGAAACTTGTGCAAACTCGCGAGTAAGTACCCACAAATTTCTGCTGGCGCAACGTTGCCATACTTACACCGTTCGTGTTTTTTTGTTTATATTTCAGCAAAGCAAATAAAATTAGTTGCTACTGTGCCTTATAACCAAGAGCCCCCACGCAAACCTCTAAGAGTCTGTGAGCACATACACAATCTCAACGAGAATCTCACAGAGAACCAAACATGTAAAAATTTTGATTTAGTAGCATACCAGCTTTCAACAAGGTAGTTTTGTGTCACTTTGCTAAATATTTAGCAAACCATTGCATTTTCATTTTAACCCTTTTTTATGTTTGGGGGCCTTTGCTTATAACACAAACTTATTCACATAATAAGTTGGGTTGTGTGCCATGGAGAGAGTTTGCCTTGGGAGTTTGTTTTAAGCCTACAACATTTACGTGATTGCTGACAATTTTACTTAGATTTTTGTGTTTGTTGCATCATTTGTAAACAATTTGAAATTTTCAATTTATGTGTTAGAAGATTCTTTCTGTTTTGCTTTTACTAATCTGTATTTTTAACTTCATAATTTCTTACGCATTAATGATCTGTGTTTGTTGTTCTTAGCGGCAGCTGCCATCATCATGCAATTTGGCATGTGTGTCTGTGCATTTTTAAGTGTTTTCTTGAGACTGCTTGCCTGTGCGTATGGATGTACATACATATGTATGTACGTTCGTTCATTGGTCTGTCATTATAAATGCTGGTTTTAATAATTGGCGATGATTAAATCAATGCTACCGCGATTTTTCATCAAATTTTTTTTTTCTTCATTTCTGCTTCATTTTGAACGTTTAACACAGCGCCGGCACTCTTTTCACGCAATTTTTCATTTGCCACTTGTAATGAATGACTGCATCAATGTCTTGCTGCTGCAGCAAGAGATGGTATTTATTTTAATTCCATCTCCCCTTCTTTGTTTGCTGTATGCGGTAGTGTGCCGAACTTTTTCCGTTGTTGCTGTTGCGTTATTAAGTAATTTGACTCTTTGGGCAGAGCGAGCTAAGAAATGAATAATAAATTCCATTTTGATCTTTAACACATTTTTATTTGTGCTGTTTTCGATTGTGTTGCACGTTTGTAAAAGCACATTAGTACCACACAATATACTGGATATGTTTTGTTGTCGTTGTTGTGGTTGTTGCTGCAGTCAGCAGTTATTCTCTGTTTTACAGGTGCGTCGTTATAATCATCTTTTTTTTTCATTTCATTTTATCTCATGCATTCTTCTTTTTTAATTTAGCGCCACTTTGTGTTTTTTTGTTTTTCCTTTCTTCCCATTATTAAAATTACGGTCGGCTAGCGCTGCAGCATGTAATAGACCAGTAGCTAGTTGTTCCAATTAAGATCTTCTTTTTTTTCTTAATGCTGGCTGAAAACCATATTGGTGGTTGTTTGGATTGCATCTTTAAATTGCCATGCTATTGAAATGTGTACGAGTACATTGCTGCGTTTCTTTTTTTCTTCTCTGCAGTGCGTAAAATACTTATTTAATAGCAATTTTGTTATTAATGCTATTTTAATGTTTCATTCCGTCCATTTATTTTATCCTGTAATTTTGTAGTATAAAAATTATTTTAATTGGTTTATGGATTGTACGAATAGTGTTGCATTAAAGTCATTCCTTTGAATTAAAAAAAATAGCGAGAAATTGTTAATTCATTTGTGTTTGTGTTTGTGTCGCTAAGGAATGAACTTAGTCAAACTTAAGCTTGAAGTAAAGGTAGTGTAGTTGCCTCGGTGGGCTAGTAGGTAGTGTGCTAGTCTCTCAGTCCGTGGTTGTCGGTTCGAATCCCATCAAAGACCAAGAAGGAATTTGGATATAATATATAAGACCAGAGAAGCAGTTTGGATGTTAATGGTTAAGTGACAGGTCACAGACTTCTAAGTATTATCTGGCCAAGTTCAAAATCAAAGTAAGACGATACTTGCAGACTGTGCCTGGAAAAAGGCTAACACAAAAAGGTTTTGGGCTACTGGTAGACACATATTATATGGAGATGATGTGGATGGAGACCTTACCTTAAGCAAATGTATCAGTCGCCAGTCTGAAATCACTACAGTCGAGAGTAAAAGGCTGGTGACAGCACGGGACTCAATGAAAGTACGATATTCGTAAATTTCTAGTCGGATAAAAGAAATCGTTTAGGAACGAAAGGGGGTCAAAAAGGGACCCAAGAATTTAGTGGTCTGCTTCGGTATCCTCCCTACAATATAATAAATAATAAAAGGCAGTTAATAGTTTGGGTTTTAAAAATTAATATTTAAAAAAAGTCCTACGACTACACCACTCTCACAAAGAAAAAAAAAACATGGTTATGGTAATGGTATGATCAGAAAAACCCGTTTATGTTCCCTGTAACAATTTATGGTTGCGATGAACAACTTATATTTATTTTAATCATTACTGTGGTCACTATAAACAACTTTTTGTTACTATGCAACAATAATATTATAGTATTGTTATGTTTGTTGGTTTGAGTACAACTCAATTCATACCAGGTGGAGTCCAGCTGATTGTTTTTTGCTCTCGTTTTTTGCTAATGTCTTGTCAAAAATACATTGTTTCATATCTGCTAATCTTATGTCACAGTTGTTGTTTTGTTGTAGTTGTCGCTCTTCTGCTCACACCTGGTATGAATTCGCCTTGGTACAACCATATTATTCAATCATACTATGTTGCTCTTAGATTATGGTTATCGCAACCATATTTTTTCTTTACTTATGAGTAGTTTTAAACAAAATAGACTTTAAACTGCGCTATTTTCGATATGAAGAAAAGTCTTATCAAGATTGTTGAAGTTAAATTTATCAATAGGTTTTAGAATGGCAAAAATCATATCATTTGCCTTCAAAATAAATATTTATTACCGCTGATATCTCCATGACTTTTTGTACTTCCACTGCCTGTACCTACCTGTACCTTTATACCTATTACTTTGGAGGATTCGGGTTGGATTCTTGCCAAAGACTCCGGGTGCTTGCTGCAGACAAGCTAGGAGCTTGCAGCTAGTGTTGTTTTGCTTAAAAACAAACAACAACATTGGATTCGTTAACTGTTGAACTATTTGTGGAGCACTACCAGATTCTGAACAAGCTGTGAGCATTTTAGGTCGATTATAGATTGCAACCCAACCTCTGTTGAATTGGCAAAAGGCAACGCAACTGGGGAAAAAATTGGTATTATGTAAGGCAACTTTTTTCAGTTGCCATAAAGTTATCAATAATGCTGTTTTGCCAGTCTAACAACTGGAAATATATGTAAACAATAAAATAGTTTTTAATAAATAGCAAAGAAAATAAAAAAAGAATTATTTCATGTCTACAGATTTGATTCTTTTTTAAATTAAAATCCAATCAGTTTAAAAAATGTGTAAATTTAATGCAAGTTTATCATCATGTTCCAGCTAAGGCGTTACATCTAAAAAACAACTCCTCATCCACCTAAAGATCCTCCTGTAAATTATAACCCTCCGTGTCTTGAGCATGAAGTCTTTGATATATCAAGTTTCATACCAGCAGCTATTTTTAAAGCTGGAGCCAGCTGCTGATCAAATATGTGTCTACTAAAATACGGAATATTATTCGTATCATCGCTATTCTTTTGTTGGTTGATTACCTTAACAACGCTGAAAGAGGGCCAATATACGTTGTCTGTAAGATTATGAGGAAAGGGATGAAGAAAAATAAACTTATTTTGCAGTTTAAGTGCAGTTTTGATTTTATAATTTGTGAAAAAAATCAACAGTAACCATAAATTTATGTTCGTCAGTTTGGCAACTAAAATTAACCAGTCCTAGTTGCCAGTTGCCATACGTAATACAATTTCGGCAACTGACAACGCAACTGCAGTTGAGTTGCCATCCATAATCGACCTATTAGTTTGTTCTTGATAGCCATTGGAAGCAAATAACTTCGTTAATTTTAAGGAAATTGAAAAAAGTGCTTTAATTATTAAATTATTACACAAACAAAAAAACACCAAAACCAAAACAAAAAGGCTTAATAAATATCAGGGAGACTCCGCGCCATCAACATTCAATGGCTAATAATTAGTTTACTGAATTTTGGTGTGATCCTACTATCATGGAAGAATATTGGACTATAGGAGAATGAAAGTGTGTGAATGAGTTAGTTGAGTTGGCTGAGTCTATAGGCATCTCCACCGAGTGGATACAACACATTTTGCATGAATATTTGGTTATAAAAAATCTATTCGCACGATAAGTGCTTCGATATTTCACACTCTCCTATAAACGCAATCTTGCAGCAATTTGAAGTGAAGTATTTGGCGATATTCAGGCGTAATTTAAATGAGTTTTTGCGAATGTATTTTAGCCACATAGTCATAGAATTATCAATATGCCCTGAATCCAAAGAACTGTTAAGGCAAGAGTTATCACATTTGGTGATTAAAAATTTATAGTTGATTACCTTAACCAATCTAAAACTAGAAAGTTTGAAAGTATAAATACTCTTAAAAAATGTTCTCCTTAATGTTAAGCCTCTCCTTATGATATTACCTTGTTTAATATGCCTAAAGTTAATCGTTAATCATTTTACCATCAATATGCTGAGATAGATAAGAAGGGCGTGGTACATCTATAAAAAGGAAATACTTTTCAATCGTTTGTCTAAAGAAATGTAAAAGTAAGCGTCTCTAAATGTGATAAACATTTCTTTTTTCTTGCCTCAGTCAACATATTCAAATTAGAAAAGGCGTATATTATTATCTTACGCTGCGCTGCCCTCGCTCCTGGTATCACCCATATGAAATACACTTGTTACTTTTTTGTGTTTTAATGGATAAAATTAGCTACGGAGTAATATTTCAAAGTTGCCCAAAGAGTTGCAAGCCTCTTTATGAAACATTTAGCCAGCCTTTACCTTTACACAGGACAAAAATATCCTGCTAAACTAATCAATCCATCACTATCAAATTTAGGTTTCTCTTTAATGGATTAAGCCGCCAAGACTAGAAATAGTACTGTCAGGTTGTGCAAACAGGTATAAGCCACTTTATAAAAAAAATATACGGCTAGTACCTTTACAGAGGTACATGCTGCCTATGGTATCCATCACTTTCTATAATTATGGTTTCTCGTCTAGGTTTAGGCATGCAATTGATTTCTAAATGAGAGGATTATTTCTCTTTTGTGGTTTGATGATCCTTCGTTTTCCGCAGTGGTCATCTCACTCATTAAGCTTATGAGGCCTCGTTGTTCGTTGAGTTAAGGCGAGGATTGTTTTCTTTGAATGTGCAACAAGATTAACGTGAGTAGCTGCCTAGTCGGCCTAACCTCACGGTGGTCTTACCACCGAGTGAAACTTAGGCGTAGACTAGCGCCCCCATTGTGTAGTATAACAACACTTTACGATTGCCATCAATCGCTTTTTGTGTGTGATACAGTCACAATGAGTAGCAATTTATATAATATGGCAAGCCTTTCCAAGGCAAGCCTAGATCCACATTATAACCTCTTGCTTAGGGGTTTGGAGACTATCCAAACTCCGTCTGTTGAGAGTGCAACAGCACACTTGATCGACCGTGCACCATACCTACATAAATCGATCTTAAACCACAACCACCACGTGTACCCCCGAAGGGGACCTCACCAATAACCGGTCAGAGAGAGGGGCCACCGATTCCCATGGTACCAGTCCTTTGGGCACTGGTCGGGCCTCGAAGAGGACCCGCAATGTTTATCGCAGACCTTTTCTTCCAGATTTAGGCTCTAGGAACCCTAGCGTCTGGTGCCCCTATTTTCCCCGAGTGACCCGCGTCAAAGCATTTGCCATTCCTGCAGTGACAATTGGAACTCCCGGGGGTATGTTTTCTTTGAATGGTTGAATTCTAAAATATTCACCCATAAACCTCTTTTTCGATGCTCTAACTGTTGGAGTTGTCTTCTTACATAGCTCTCGCTACCCGCTGTTTGGGATGCCTTATTTTCCATTTCTTTCGAGTCATTCCAGTCCTCGGTATAGAAGAAAGCGAGTCTGCAGACGCAGATCTCTTTGCAATACAGGTAAGACAGTATTTTAAGTGAAGATTGTCTGCTATTAAGAATCCGCATAGTTTTAATGGAGTTTTCTTTGGCGTATGGTATTATACTATGAACTAGTGAAGAGTAAACTTCTCTTCATCTACTTGCACTGGTCGGAAATAAAAAAGTTGGGAGCTTTAACCTTGTTATGTGGTTTCAATGGCTATTATGTGCTGAATACAAGTCTGTTTACTGATTCACGTCTAGGTTTTGAGATATTCTTATTTAAATAAAATACTGATATTGAAATATTTAAAAATCTAATGTTCAGGGAGCAATTTTTTTGCAAACCAATATTATTTGGTCAGTAATAGGGGTTACATCTTACATCCAGTGGCCACCTCGAGTCTGCTTAGGTCGTACAATTAACTGTTAGGTGATGGTAAAACCTAAGCCGAACATCTTTAATTGCTAAAAGTTTTACTTACAGAAGTGTTCTGTTGAGAAAATCTTTTTGGGAATTTTTTTTATAAACAGTCTTCAATACATTTTACTGATCCTGAAGGGTGCATCGGCTATCAAAATAATGTTGGATTTCAAGAACCTAAAAAAAAACCAATTAAAATTTTAGTGTTTAATGATTAAATATACAAATTATTTCTACATATATTTCTCTTACCTTATTTTGCAACAGACATGTTTTTTTTTGTCAATATTAAGTGTATGTCCGTCTTGCTGTCTGACTACACTTTACGCTCTAAATACTCGGAAAATAATCAACTTGTACAAAAAAAAAAAGTGTAGGAACTGATGAAAAAACAACAACAAATTAACGACATTACCGGCCATATATTTTCACAATAAAATATTTAAATGTTCTATCGTACCGAAAATATAAAAAAAAAATAACTAAAAAGGGGTTCTTTGGCTTTTTTCTCATTAAACAACTCCTGGTTCTGTATTTTTTGTTTTGTTTGTGTGTGAATGTATCTGCTGTAAAATTGTTTCATAAAAAGCCAGACTAGTGTAAACTATATTTTAAA
This sequence comes from Phasia obesa, assembly GCA_949628195.1. Classification (NCBI taxonomy): domain Eukaryota; kingdom Metazoa; phylum Arthropoda; class Insecta; order Diptera; family Tachinidae; genus Phasia; species Phasia obesa. Next base: position 90,790,615 of record OX451218.1, read on the forward strand.
TAAACTTTATAATGATTTTCATTCATTATAGTATGAACAACCCTTGTACCCGTTTACCAAAATTCTTAACCAAAACAAACAAACACAAATAAGAAAAAACGAAAAAACAAAAAGAAGTATTAAAATAAACAATGAACTTTTATACCAAATTTTATATTTATTTTGGCAACAACTTGCATGCACTTGGTCTTCATTATTTTAGACAAATGTTTGGCGGTAAAATGTGCAAAGAATGTACCGCTGAAAGCTTGAAATATTCACAATTTACAATTATGTGTTTAAAGAACCATATTAGTCTCCTCAACCTATATGCCGTGCTTTGTTTATCAAGTAGTCTGCCAGAAAAACCGCAAACTATGTCTTTTATACAGCCAGTCATTATACACGTTCACATAGTCAGCCTGTAGCCGAGGTCAGACATGTGTGAACGCAATTGCTGCTCTTCTCTAACAGGCAGTTGTACAAATTGCAAAATGGTTGTGTAATGAAATTGACAAAGAAAGAATAAAACTCCTCTCTACCTTTTTGTTTAAAATGGTTCAATTCTCTTTTTTAACTCTAAATTATATATTTAGTTACATTAAACAGATTGTCTGGTCACCTCAGACAAGTGGTCGACAGAGTTATGTGAACGTGTTTATGTTTTGCGGCTAGAGAAATATGCCTATTATGAATTAAGATGATAAGTATTTAGTTTGTTGATTTTGCAAAAGTCAAGGGTAACATTAATGATGATTCTTTTCCTACATCTTCTTAAATTTATCTAGAAAATACTATAGGATTCTTATGTGCAAAGTGGGTTAAAAGTAACTGGAAAATTTATCAAGGTTGACTACCGATATTGCTAGAGAAATCATTTTTTTTTGCTGCAAAATATCAGTACTCAAATGCCAGGCATATGGTTTCAGTACTAAAAATAGCTCAACAGAAATTCATATTAAACCGAAGCATTAAAACCAAACCCATTTGTCCATAACATGACAAATTGACAATTGCGGTTACGTTCAAACATGTTTTTTCATTTATTCACTCCGTCGAAAAAATTAAAATAAATATTTTTAAGTGAAGGTAGGTCCGGCCCCTCATCCTAACCATCAAGCGCTAACTCGAAAACACACGTTATACTCAGAGTACAAAATTTCTCTAGGTCCATGACAATATTTTTTTACTGTATACGTAAGATAAGATTTTTTAATTTTGTAAGCCTGGTAAGACGTTCACTCTTCCGATCCAACCACTTTTTTGCTCAACTCTGCACATTAAAGAGGGGGTTATTCGTACAAAATGTCAACACTCCCTGTGTCACAGTTTGTTAGGTAGACGATAACAGTTTTTCACTATGTATGGGAAGTATCACGCCCCCTCTTCCAATCTAGCCTATTTTTTGCAAGATGTTGCACATCAATAAGAGGATTTATCTTACAACAATTCAATACTGTATTTATTATAGTTCTTAAGGTACACGACTATACTTTTTCAATTTGTATGGGAGGTTCCAATCCAGCCATTATTTTGCTGAAATTTATTTAATGAGAGTAGCAATAGACAGAAAGTATTCTTATATCCATATCCTATGTCGATGTTAAATTTATGTCTCATGTCCATGTTAAATGTCTACAAAAATATTTTAAGGGTGATATGGAATGATATAAGTTTACAGATTAACAATATTACCCTAAAATAAAAAAATCTCAACGTAGCGACAGAACTTTATTAATTTGTGATCTGACATACTGACTAACCTAACAAGGGCGTAAGGCGTAACGAAGTCTAGGGCTTAGCTTTGAACAAACCTAAATAAAAGCGCAACGTTTTGTAAGAAACAGTAATGTTAACATATTTTGTTTAGTAAAATCTAATAAATTTAATCGCAAAAGAAAGATAAAGTAGAAAATGGCACCACTCTTACACAAAAACAAAAAAATAATAACATTTTGTTTCCATCCAACTTCACTACCTAACGCTATGTCAAAATTGGATTTTCCAATTGCAATTGACGCCGTGCTATTTAGGTTTTCTTCATACACTTTGTATGTACATGAGAATTTTTTACAGTTATTTTACGCCTTACGCCCTTGTTTAGGTTGAGCAAATAATCAGTATATAAGAAAAAATAATTCTTACAAAAAAATCGACTTTAAAACTGATAGATGGGCACCAATTCTAAAATAAATATTAAAAGTAATCTGTAACAACTAGTATTTAAACCAAATAAAAGATACACAAAATGCGCGGGAAAAGAAGTAAAGACTATGTGAATTTCGAGCATCTCCCTTTTACTGTTCAAAAGTTAAGCCATTTTCACCATCTTTTATGGGGACACCATTTAACTTCATAGACTTACTATGTTATTTTCAATTAAACTTACAATTTTTTTATTTCGGATTTAGTATTTTAGGCTCTGTGTAAATTGCAACTGCCTCTGTCTGAACGGTTTCAAAGTTAGGGCCACATACATCAAATAGCATAACCTATTGGGACACCCTTTAATATGCATTTTTAAATTAAAGAGCTGTTGTCTGTAACGGTTGCAAAGTTTGGCCATATACATCAAATTACATGAACTATTGGGACCCTTTTATTTCCAAAATCAAATTTTATACATTTTGTTATAGCGGTTTTAGCAATTAAGGTTCTTTGTAAATTTCAGTGGTCTGTAAACACCTGTACAAGAGTATGGCCATATAAATCAAATTGAAGGAACTATTGGAGCAGCCTTTAATTTATAATTTTGAATATTTATACTTTTTATTATAACGGTCATAATAATCGATATTCTGTCAAATTTTCAAGGTTTTAACTATAACAGTTCAAAAGATAGGCCCATATAGGTCAAATTACGTCACCTATGTGAACACCCTTTAAATTTTAAATTTATTTTTTTATTAATTTATGCTGTTGGGAGCCCTTTACGGTTCTTAATACACGTAAAAAACATGTATGTATGTTGTATGGGGACACCGTTTTTTAAATAATGAAATGCGTGTAAATGGGACCACTCTGTAAGCATAACCTTTAAAATAACGAAAAAAATTTTAAAATCGGTTCAGAAATCGCTGATTTCTGCGGGTACATACAAGAAAAGCAACATTCAGACGAATTGGTAAACTCCTTCTTTTTTTGAAGTCGGTTAAAAATAATTTTAATCAGTACTAAAAGCCAGGATTCACTATCCTACACAATCTTAGGATTTAGTCACAACAAAATCTGACAGAATTCCCTCATACTTAAAAAAATCGTTTCAAAATGACGTGGAAGATGCCACACTATCATACAAAAAAAGATTTTGCAACTCTGTTCGCATGGAAAAATACTATTTAATGAATTTTTTCAAAAGATTATCAAATCGTACAGACTGTCAAAAAGTCTGTCACACACATACATTTCTAATCCACACTATCATACTTTTTTAACACACATGCTGTTTTTGACAGTTCGTACGACTGAGTATGATAGTGAGTCATGGCCTAAAGTGGTTAACAAGAAAAAAGATAAAATGTTGACGACAACGCATTATCACTAATTCACATTAGCATTGAAAATAAAATAGAAAATATGCACTAGTTATATAATAAATTTTATATAATAAATACAAAATTATAACATATTTTTATCTTATAATTTTTATATATTATATTATTATATTATAACATATTTTTATGTTATAATTTTTACCCTCTTACTTGTTTTAAATTCCTTTAGAAACAGTGCCCAGGTTTCCCATATTCTTATAGTCATGTAGTCAAAAGTTAAGATGATAAACATTTCATGACTCTATCTCTCTCACTTTATAGCCATATGACCATACGACTAAGTAGATAGCATGTCTTCACAATTCCCGACTTTATGACTCTATAGCAATTTATTACTATATGGTATCATGACAACACGTCTTTATGACCTTTCGATTATATAATATTATGACTATATAATTGCTTTTTTTATATAATTTTTTGCCTTTATGACTATACGTTTATGACAGTATGATTACGTGAATAAACAAAATACCTAACGATATTTTTTTCTCTTTGCTCAACACAATTACGAATTGTATTCTTGTATAACAACAAAGATCTTCTCTTGTTGAAGTAGTGAAGTCCTAAGACAATTTGGTGGAAATTGAGATCACAGCCCCCACTTAGACTGGAAGACTTTCACACTAGCTACTATCTTATCCGGGAAACCCACATTACATACAGTTACAAAAATGACAATATAACCCAGCAGAAAATTATGGGGTTTTGGTAGGCAGCAAACTAAAACTCATGTTTTTCAAAAGCGGTTCTCATAAACGCATCTAATAAGCGCATTAGAGAATGCTATAGTTGTAAGACAATAATGACAAACTGTATCCTCTCTCGCTTAAAGTGGTTTTACACGACGTGTATTTGTCATATAACTTGTCACTTTTCCATGTGTAAATTCTATACACGTCGTGTAAACCCTTTCCAACATAACATGTGTATTTTCCATGTGTATAATACATATGTAAAAAGTGGTAAAAGCACTAGGTTTGCATCTTTGCATCAGCTGCGGTTGCAAATAAAAACTGTGTGGCGGCAAAATTATATATTGTAGGTTATGTCACATGTAATTACACATGTACGTTTGAAAGCAAAAATTAAAACCGTATGTAAAATGGCTATTTTGACAAACACATGTAATTACATATGGGTTATCAAACTGACAAGTCATATGACAAATACACGTCGTGTAAAACCATTTTTACGAGGATGCGGGTATGTAAGCGAATTAGTTTTCTTTATAAAATTTAGTGAAACAAAGAGACCTCTCTCGCTTAGGCGAATGCAGGTATGTAAGCGACTAAGTTTTTATAAAGAACTAGCTGTGCCCGCCTCTTCGCCTGCGTCCTTGCAATATTTTGTTCGATTTTGCTTTGAAAGCAATCCACATCACAGACCCTTACGTTTTTAGGTCCGCCTTAAACTATGCTGCATATCAGTTTATGTATTTTTTACTTTATGAAATATAAAGGATGCATATCCGGTTAGTTCAACTGCGTACTTTCACTGCTTTTTCTCTACTTTCTTTTGAAAATAAGATATTTTGGGACCAGGATTCTTAGGCATCTCCTCACAAAATTCTGTTAAAATTCATCCAGTAGTTTTTACTTGATGCGAACGAAAAAGAAAGACAGACAGATGGAAATGAGTTACTATTTTATTATATCTATATTTTATTAAATCTATACGATTTGGTAAAGCAAAGAGACCTACCAAGTGGGACAGCGCAAACAAAAATTATTCCTTCCTGAAGCAGGTTGGAAGGGAGAGTCTATTTCTCACTCCCTTACAAAACTGTTTCCACGTAAACGTAATTTTTTGCTGGGTATTTAATGACCTTTTGACTTACTGTATCTAATCTGATTACGGGATGGTCCAAATACTAGTATCTTTTTAAAAATCAAATAAGATAAACTAAACTTAATTTCTTTTGGTATATTATGCCTTTGTTGGAAATAACATTATTTTCATTCATGTGACTTCGCAGATGTTTATCCTGTCAGCACAATTTCTATGCCTTTGTTGAGAGTTTCTGGTTATAAGGGTGGGGTGTGGATCGCTTTTAAAAGCACCCACAAGGATAAGACTAAAGGGATCAAATTGCAGCTTCGATGTGAGCGATTGACAACACGATTACCGAGCTTAGTAGACAAAATAACGATTGTGGGATGAGTCGTGTTTCATGGTGCCATGCTTCAGAAACCAAAGATTATTCAAGTTCATAACTTCTAGTTCAGCGCAATAGCGTTTTTAGTATCGTTTTTGAAAAACAAAAAATAGGTTAATGATGCCAAAAACCATACCAAATACCATACAATTACAAAATATGAAAAATTGTCGTACGCCTCACGTTTGACCAAGGCTTCAGTTGTCTGGCAATTCTGCGGACATTTAATGTGATCCTTTCTATATTTTGAGTCTAAAACCAAGCATTAGTGTTGTACCCCAGCCTTCCAAGGGTGGTGGACCTGTAAGATAATTAAGCTTTTTAGGCGTTACGAGAGTCCAGGGCTGTTTACATTTTAAGAACGAGAATTCCAAGGCCATTTGAACGATTTCACTGTAAGACTGCTCATAACCAGTCCGACACGTCTTTACTTTAGAGAAAAAACTTTTAGATCATAGATTTTACTAGAGGAAATTAAACCCAGATTCCTTAAAATAATCTCCTAAGGTAATACTCATACTACTATATATGAAGTCACATATGTAAAAGAAGGCGCATCTTCCGGGAATGCCATTACTCTATCAGATGGTGTTTGCGTGGTGCAGAAACGTTTCTGGCTCAACATAGAGGAGATTCATCTTCCGCTCAGCAATATTTGCAGTTATTATTATTATTATTATTATTAATGTGTACCTTTTCGATCTCCTTCCTTCCACAAAAATGATGGGCAAACGATTTGTAATTTCTTTCACTGTACTTTCATTGAGTCATGTGCTATCACCAGCCTTTAATCTAGACTTTTGAGATTTCAGACTGTAGACTGGTAACTGTCGGGCTTCAATCTCATCACGAAGTCCCTTGTTCCTTTGATATGCATTGATAGCAGTCTCATTACCTTTGAAAGTATTTAACGTCCTTTTCTTTAAAACAGACCACCAGAGTGTTATATATACCATCGTTCACAGGGTTTATGTGTTTTGAAACAACAAAATCCTTATGAAATGAAAACTGATAACTGAACTTCACATCTTCTCTGGCTTTCTGTAAAATATTAATGAAAAACTAAAAAAGCTCGTGAATGTGCAAAATTCTGCTTATCAGAGATCAATTGTGGCACTTCCTATGGCGCTAAAATCAACATTACAGAGTCGAATAAAAAACCAAAACAATAGGATTATAAAATAAATAAAAAAACTGAAATTGCAGAGCAGCAATTTTTAAAATCCAATATGAATTGCTGCTGCATTTTTGATGAAAATATTCATTGAAAAAATATGCTTGTGTGTTTTTTAAATTCTTGGATTTTTGTTGTTGCAACGAAAATGATTATTATGATGATGATGATGACGATGTTTCCTTGTTGCAGGATGATGATTTTTTTCTTCATTCATTTGTCCCATTTTTTTAAATTTTTTTATCTCTTGAATAAAATTATGGAACACAAATTTCGTAAAGAAAAGGGGGGAAAAGAAGACCAAACGGCAGCAGCAGCAATAGTACCACAGTGGCAATCTAAGTTGAGTTTGCCGAAGTGTGGTTCATGCATATGCAACACTGGAAGTAAGCAGAGCAGCTTGTCAACTTGATAATATTGTACATCGTTGTTTTTGTTGTATTTTCTATTTGTTAATTTATTTACACATCGACATTTGCTGACGACACAGTTTTTTTGAGCATTCACGAAAGACCCGAAGTAGCATCACGATATTTACAAGACCACATATCCAATTTAGAAAAATGGTTGAAGAAATGGAGAATAAAAGTGAATGAACAAAAATGTACTCACATAACTTTCACACTGCGCAGAAAATCTTGCCCCCCATATTCGGATAAATAACCAAACGATACCTCAGCTTTCAGACGTCAAATATCTCGGCATACATCTTGACCAGCGCCTTACATGGAAACGGCACATAGAAACAAAGTTAACACAAATGAAGTTGAAAGCAGTCCAACTAAACTGTCTAATTGGCAGAAATTCTACTCTAGCTTTAGACTGCAAACTTTTATTATACAAGTCAATTCTAAAACCAATATGGTGTTATGGTATACAATTATGGGGCACTGCCTCAGCTACCAACGTAGAAAAAATTCAAAGGCGCCAAAATAAGATTCTACGTATTATTACATCTGCTCCCTGGTATATAAAAAATTCGAACATCCATAAAGATCTAAACGTGCCATCAGTTAAAGCAGAAATAGCGAAACTTGCCATAAGGTATTTAAAGAAGCTTGAAATTCATCCGAATCCACTGGCCCGTAACATACTAACTGAACCTGGTTACATTCGACTAAGAAGGAGGGACACTGCTTCTATCATCCGTACATCAGAGGGATAACCCACAAATTACAGTAACCGTGAAACATACATTTTTTTGTCCAGCACTGGTTGGACTTAACAAGTATATTTTTAGACTTAAGATATGAGTAATTATTGATAGTTCAATTATATTGAAGATACAATAAATAAAAATTGCGAAAAAAAAAAATTTACATGTGCGAACGTTTTTTTTTGGGTAGACAACGCTTTAACGGTGCGTCCTATCTGGTGTATGAAGCCTAGTGTTTGAAGCCAACAGAAGCAGCAGTTGCAGCACAAAATATAACTTTCGAATTTTGTGGTGACTTTGTTTTATTTACTTTAAATTTTATTAGGTTTCCTGGGTTTTAAATTTTGTGCGTTTGAGATATTTTTTCGTTGTATGTACTCGTATGTATGTTTTAAACGTGTTCGTTCATTTATATTTGTGAATTTTTGGCAATATTTTGTAAGTTCGTCTTGAATATTTTTCGGGTAGATTTTTGTTTAACACGCAAGTTCCCATGCTCTGCTTCAACGATTTGTATAAATATTAAGTGGCTGTACAACAAAATGCAACCAGCCATACATTCACAGGCACGCTCATTCACTCTGTAACGTTGGAGGGCAGTTTAAAAAGTTCTTTTAATGTTGGAAGAGCTTTCATAATTAATCGAACTCATAGAAAATGAGGATCGTTTATCATCAATTTGTAGGGTTGTTTTAACATTCTGACATTACGAGATCGATCCTCACTTTTAGCGTTCCGTACTCAATGGGTTAATGTACCAGTACCTTATTGTTTACTCTACAATGTCTGTCCGTCTATCAGCGCCTTATCTATCTCTGGAATCGTAATATTATATTCAACAATATTATATTATATTAACAACATGTACATACATACTCGTATGTAAAGGGTGTTTTTTATAGAGGTATAGAACTTTAAGTTGCAATAAAACAACGATGGATTATTCGATTGCCATGAATTTTATTTATCCGAAAGATAATCTTGTGGCATTACACTCTAAATATGATTTCTGGCATATGACATCCACGTCTGGCGCGGATGTAGTCCAGTCTGGACGTCCAATTTTCGTTGACTTTTTCCAACATTTGTGGCCGTATATTGGCAATAACACGGCGAATGTTGTCTTCCAAATGGTCAAGCGTTTGTGGCTTATCCGCATAGACCAATGACTTTACATAGCCCCACAGAAAGCAGTGTAGCGGTGTTAAATCACAAGATCTTGGAGGCCAATTGACAGGTCCAAAACGTGAAATTAGGCGGTCACCAAACGTGTCTTTCAATAAATCTATCTTAAATTGCACTATTTGCCAGCGTTGTTTAGGCGTGAGTCTACTCATGATAAATTGCCAAACCAAACTGAGAATAAATCACTTGACAGCTGTTAAATCGGTCGCCATCTTAAAAAGTAATGAAAACTTAAAGTTATATACCTGTATAAAAAACATCCTTTATTTGTTTATTGGTGTTAGTAAGAACTTTATAGTCGTATTACTCCTAAAGTACTGAACCGATTTAAATAAAATTAATATTGTGCACATTTGTGTAGAAAAGCTTTAAAACCATATAAGTCTTTCCAGTATCGAAGCACTATTACGGACGTAAAAGGGATTACCAAAAACGTGGTTGCCTATTAATTACATAGATATCAAAATAAAATATTTAAAAATGAAGGGGTGTTCCCTAGAAGTGTCTTGATATCTGAGTAGTACTCGCTCGAATCAGAAAAATTATACATTTTTTACATTTTAAAATATTTAAAAATTTAAAGGTTATTCAAGTGATTGTGGCACTATAAAAGACGTTAACAAATTAAATTTACTTTCGAAGTTGTATATTGTAAAGTAGGGAACCCTACTTCTATCAGTCCCATTTAACTGATAAATTTTTTTTTTGAAAGATTATGCTTGCAGATTGACGTTGCAAAAAAAATTAAATTCAAATAATAGAACAAATTTATTTTTTTAACCATAAAGTGCAAGATTCCAATAACAAATGGAAAAAACTCTAAACTTAAACATTAATTAAAGTTTGGTCCTACAACTGCAGCAATATCCTTATCTTTAGAACTGTCGTAGAAAGACATGTAAAAGTTATACAAATTTTAAGTAGAAATTGAAGGGTGTTCCCATAGGAGATGTAATTTGACGCATATTTTAAACCGTTTTAGACATTTAAAACTTACACAGAATTCACACTCTCTAATATGTCCACAATAATAATTTAAAAACAATTAAATATAAAGGGTGTCCCTATAGGTGCATAAGTAATTGTGCTTATAATTTCAACTATTATAAGCAGATCCATGCAAAAGCCATTAGAAGATGGCAAGGAGGCATTAAAGACAACTCGGCATTTATTAGAAAGACTTTCTGGCTTAATTACAGCATGATGTTGCAGCTAATAAACATTTGAAATCTTGTTATTCTCCGGAAACTTCGTCGTCGCATTCTTTTTTCATTTTTTATTTTTACAATATATTTTAAACCATCAATAATTACTCTTATCTTAAGTCTAACGAAAAAATAAATATACTTGTTAAGTCCAACCAGTGCTAGACCAAAAAATGTATGTTTCACGCTTACTGTTATTTGCGGGTCATCCTACTGATATACGGATGTCCCTCCTTCTTAGTCGAATGTAACCAGGTTAATTTAGTATATTACGGGCCAGCCGATTCGGATGAGTTTCAAGCTTTTTTAAATACCTTATGGGAAGTTTCGTTTAGATCTTTATGGATGTTCGAGTTTTTTATATACCAAGGAGCAGATATAATCGCTAGCTGAGGCAGTACCTCATAGTTGAATGTCATAATACCAAATTGGTTTTGGAATTTACTTGTATAGTAAAAGCTTGCAATCTAAAGCGAGAGTAGAATTTCTGCCAATTAGCCAGTTTAGTTGGACTGCTTTCAGCTTCATTTGTGTTAACTTTGTTTCTATGTGGCGTTTCCATGTAAGGCGCCGGTCAAGATGTATGCCCAGATATTTGACGTCTGAAAGCTGAGGTATAATTTTTGTTTTTAATTTATTCGAATAGGGGGGTAAGATTCTCTACGCAGTGTAAAAGTTATGTGAGTACATTTTTGTTCATTAACTTTTATTCTCCATTTCTTCAACCAGTTTTCTAAATTGGATATGTGGTCTTGTAAATATCGTGATGATTCGGTTCTTTCGTGAATGCTCGAAAAAGCTGTGTCGTCAGCAAATGTCGATTTGTGAACTCGGTTACTAGTTGGCATGTCTGAAGTATACAATAAGTATAAAAAGGGCCCCAATATACTGCCTTGGGGAACTCCGGCGCCGATTGGCTGGGGTGAGCTCAAAAAATCTCCTTCTTTCACTCCTTTCAATTTTCGTGCGCTTATATAGGTTTATGGGCAAATTCAGTTTTAGCTTATATATTAGGCCTTCATGCCATACCTTATCGAATGCTTGCGAAACGTCGATAAAAAGCGCAGAGCAGTATTTTCTATCTTCAAATGTCTTCTTAACAACATTGACTAACCTGTGAGTTTTTTCGATCGTACTATGTCTTTTCCTAAAGCCGAATTGATGGTTTGGAATACATCCTTTATCGCTTAGAATAGGGTTCAGCTTAGTTATTAACATCCTCTCGAAGAGCTTTGACATATTTGACAAAAGGCTTATAGGTCTGTATGATTCAATTTTTGTGTGGTCTTTTCCTGGTTTAGGAATCATGGTAATCAAGGACACCTTCCACCCTGTGGGAAATGGCGTTCTTGAACTGCTTTGTCATACTCAACTTTTAAATCTGGAATGTGAATTAATCTTTTTGCATTCATTACGGAGATACTTAGACATAGATATTGCCCTAGAATGTCTAATATTAAAACGATATGGAAAGAGATCTTTAAGATTAAAGATTAGTAATGGCCCTAGCCTTATATGTATCGATATTGGTTTAACATTTATGGTTGATTCGAAACTGATTACAAACAAATTCAGAAAGAAAAATCAGGATTATGTCACTTTTAAGACCGACCACGTAATATTGCTACAAAAGTTAAGAGAAGTAAGGGAACCCCAAAAAACACAACCGAAAGAAAAAAAACGAAGAAAAGAAAAAAGGGTTAAATTTCCATTAACCAAAATATAATGCAACTGAGTAAACATATGTAGGAATATGAGAATAATAAGTACTTCAAGCCTTAAGTATCTTAACACACAAACACACACACATACACGCACTCACATACCAAAATTCTGTCTGTAATGTAGACAATGTCATGTTTTTGTACTTTTTTTCTTGTAAATTTTTTGGCAATTTTTTCATTGTTTTTGAAACCTTTTACCCTCTTTACAATATTTATTGAAACATATACGCCTGCATATTGCCAAAAAATAAACCACCGAAAATATGTTAAGAGTAAAGAACCTTTAGCATTTGTTGTATGTGTTTGTGTGTGTGTGTGTTTGTAAAAAGTTAGTGTGGCAAGTAGACCCTGCTTTTATTTTTTGGTTTTACGCATTTCCGTTTCATACAAATAATGACACTTTACTCTTGTATCTTGCGCGACATATCCCCCCGCCACTCCTAGCCCATGCAAAATTTTCGCGTCACTTAACAATATCAACAAAAAAAAAAAAACAAAAATTGTTTTAAATGTGTCCGTTCTTAATTTTGTTTCAAAAAATTTTATCTTTTTTTTTATTTCGTTGTTCCCACTTTTTATTCGTGTACTGGGTTGCATCAAAGACAATTCAGAAACAAAAATTTTGTGTGTCCGTAATAATCGATGCAGGTAAAGCTATAACACATGTTACATGTGTTTGTTGTTAACGTTTTTGTTTTTGCCACATCTTCCCCCTGTAAATGTCCTTTTATATGCATCCATAAAAAAGCTTTTACACAATACTAATATAAATAAAATTCGAAAAGATTAAATTGCAGGGAACAGATTTAATTATCAAGAAAGCAAGAAAAATAAATAATTCAATTTATTAATTTGGATAGGAGCAGTCGCGCATAAGATTGATCTGTATCAAAAATGAAGATTATTTGAGAATTTAAAATTTGTATACCGAGTAACAGACAACAAAATTCTCCATTATTGTTCTTGTTTTAAAAGTAATAGCCCCTAAGTACTGTGATCCAAAGGATCTTTTGTACAGCCTTTTTGTTCAATGAGAAAGTTCTAGGCAACGAATAAAGCCAATAATTTTATCATCACTTGGAGGTAATAGGAACCGTCCTAGGATTTTTTTCTGCGAGAACCCAATTTATGTTCCGAAATTAGTGTTTTATAAATTAAACTAGCTTTCCCCGGTGCGCATCGCTACACCCATCCATAAAAATACAATAAACAGTTGGAAGAAAAGTAGGGCCAACCTTTAACTCGAAAACGCATGGTATTCTCATATAAAAAATGTTTTAGTTTATATGCAAAGTACGCCGCCCACTGTAACCATCCAATCCAAGACTATACGTATTAACACGTTAATAATTTTTTACTTTTTATCCTAATCTCGTCTGTATTTTGCTAGACTATGCCCATTGGTATGAGGGTTACTTGTGCAAAATATCAAGATTCTACCTATTGTAGTTCTCAAGGTACACGCTTATAATTTTTCACTTTGTTTAGGAAGTACTCCCACTGTCCCAATCCAGTCTGTATTTTGCTATGCACATTACTCCGAGAATTACACTGTGCGAAGTTTCAAGTATGTACCTATTGTAGTTCTCGAGCTACATGATAATAATTTTGCACTTTGTATCGAAAGTACCACGCCCACGCTCACGGCCCCAATCCATTTTGTATTTTGCTAGACTAAGTATAAGGGTTACTCATGCAACGTTTTAGAGCTCTATCTATTGAAGTTTTCTAGGGACAGGAAAATAATTTTTCACTTTGTATAGTTTTGCGATGTGGTTTATTTCAACTTAACTTTATTAAATTCAATTCAGATTTGTATACTTAGACAGATTAAAATAAACAGTTAATAAAAGTATTTATCATATTTTCTTATTGTGACATTTCTAAAAGACAATTTAGGGTTTCCAATTCATTCTTGTTGTATTTCTAAACCGATAATCCAACATACTTCCGCTCAACAAGAATGTATTGTTTACAAAATAAGTCTTAATTTACATGTTTAAATCCCATCAGGATTTTGAAATGTTTATGTTTTACTTTAGGCAAATTTTTTGTTAGTATGTCTGCTATCATATCATTTGTGTTTGTATAATTTAATTTAATTATTTTTTCATTTACCAAGTTTCTTACAAAATGATATTTAATGTCGATATGTTTGCTCGCTGCATGATGAGTAGGATTCTTCGCTATCTGTTGAGCACTTAAATTGTCGCTGTTTAATAAAATTGGGTCTTTAGAATTCATCATACCGATCTCAGAAATCAATGTCCTTATATAAACAGCCTCTTTTGCAGCTGTTGCTAACGCCACATATTCAGCCTCAGTACTGCTCAATGCTATACACCCCTGCTTCTTGGACTGCCAACTAAAGACGCAACCAGCAAATATAAACACGTAGCCTGTATACGACTTTCTATCAATTACGTTGCTACCCCAGTCAGCATCGGCGAAACCTACTATAGGTTTTCCGGTTTTACGATAATGTAACTTAAAATCAATGGTTGTTGATAAGTACCTCATCACATGTTTGAGACCTGCTTGGTGTTCTTTATGTGGGTCTTTATTACATTGTGCAAGTTTAGATATTGAGTGGATAATATCTGGTCTGGTAGAAATAGCAATATACATTAATTCACCTACAACACCTTGGTATACTGTTGGATTAACTCTAGCGCAGTTTTTGTTATTGCAATAAACTTGAAAACCTACATCCAAGGGCGTTGATGACGACCTGCACTTCTCTAATCCATGTCGCTGTAACAAATCACTTATATATTGTTTTTGGCTTAAATAAATATCACCTAAATCCCCATCTCGTTCTATTTGCATTCCCAAAAAATATTGTAATGGCCCTTTATCAACGCATTCAAAATTGTTTGTTATTTCTTGTTTCACTGCATTTATATTATCTATTGATTTACTGGCAATAATAATATCATCTACGTAAATACCAATTAAATCCACACAATCATTATTACTCTTTTTATACAGGCATGGTTCAGTAACACATGATTCATAGCCAATAGATTTTAACACTTCATCTACTTTTGTGTGCTTTAGCCCGTAGATAGCTTTGTTTAACTTTAAAACAAACTTTGGCTTCTCTGCATTCACAAAATGTTCAGGCTGGTGCATGTATACTTCATCGTGTAACTCGCCATTTAAATATGCTGTGCACACATCCATCTGATGCAAGTACATGTTTTGTTCTACGGCAAGTGCTAATAGAAGACGAATGGTAGAATACCTCAAAACGGGAGAAAACGTATCTTTGTAATTTAAACCGTACGTTTGGGAACAGCCTTTGGCAACCAACCTGGCTTTAAACTTTTCTACTTCACCGTTTTTACCCCTTTTTAAACTGAAAACCCACTTAGATCCAATAGGTTTATGATCCATGGGCAAACTTGTTAATGTCCATGTATTTTTATTTAAGAGTGATTGGTATTCTTTTTGCATGGCCTCGAGCCATTCTGAAGAATATTTACTACCTAACGCTTCATTTACACTCGTTGGTATCATTATGGCATTATCGTAATTTTGCAATAGATTGATAGAATTATAAATTTTTCTCGGCCTACCTGGTTTTCCGGTGCGATCAATTTTCGGTCTTCCACGACCAATATTAGGCGTATTATTTGCGCTTTCGAAAACTTCATCGTTGCTGCTTTCAGAATATTCTTCGTTTGGTTTACCGGTTTCCATATTATTTTGTTTTGAAATTTGCTCATCATCATCTTTATCGCCAACAATTTCCAATTCATCATCTTGAGTTTCACCTTCTTCCCCACATTTATCGACACTTAGTTTTGTTGCATTGCCTGTGTTTCTGCCATTAACATTTAAATCAGCTGTAAATAAATCAAAATCGTTACTTAACGCATCATTTTCAGGCGTATCAAAATCATTTTCCATAAAAATTATGTCTCTAGCATTTACGATTGTCTTTTCTGCTTTGTCGTACAATCTATATGCTTTTGCTTCTTCAGAATAACCTACAAAAATGCATTGTTTACCTTTTGGTTGAAATTTAGCTTTTACTTTCTTATTAAGTACAACTGCACTACAGCCAAAACGACGAAAATACTTTACATTGGGTCGTCTACCGGTCCACAGTTCAAACGGTGTAACATGTGGAAGTAATTTTGTGGGACAACGATTGCGTATATATGCAGCAGTATTAACCGCCTCGGCCCACAAAAACAGAGGAGATTTGCTTTCTTCTAGCATACATCTCGACATCTCTGTTAGTGTCCTATTTGCCCTCTCGGCCACTCCATTTTGTTGGGGAGTATAACTTACAGTAGTCTGTCGTTTAATACCGTGGTCATTTAAAAATTGTTGGAATTCCTTATTAATGTATTCTTTTCCGTTGTCGCTTCTTAAGTTTTGAATCTTACAGCCAGTTTGGTTTTCACACATTTCTTTATATCTTTTAAAAACACTCAAGGCATCAGATTTGTGTTTTATGAAGTAAACGCTGATATATCTAGAAAAATCATCGATGAAGGTTATAAAATACACGGAACCACCCAGTGAACGCACTCGAATCGGGCCACAAATATCCGTATGAACTATTTCCAGCACACTTTTAGTTCGTATATTTGTATACGTTTTAAATGGTTTGGTTGTAATTTTGCACAAACCACAAATTTTGCTCGGAATGATTTTATTAATATTTGTATCTATACCGTCAACGACATTGTACTTTTGCAAATTTTGCAAATCTTTATAATTTAAATGACCGAAACGCGAATGCCATATTTGATTTTTTGTCATTTTCTTTTCATTTACTGTCATTATCATTTCTTCACAGATAAATTTTGCAATAAATATTCCGTTCTTTAAATTTGCTTCAAAGACTGGATTGCCATTCTTCGCGATTACAGCCTTAATACCGGCAAAATTTACCATGAGATTCTGACTTAACATTTTACTCACAGATAAAATGTTTGTATGCAATTGGGGTATAAAGAGAACATTGTTGAGTGTGATGTTAGCAAAATTTGATTTGAGTATGACTTTACCAATTGCCGTAGCTTTTACGTTTTTTCCTGTTGCTAACATGACGTTCTGCTGAATATATTTAATGTTCGTAAATGCAGATAAATCTCTGCTCATGTGTGACGACGCGCCGCTGTCAAGAATCCAGCTCTCTTTACTGTTAACGAATTCGCCTTGACTTGAAGTAAAAGCAACTGCCACATGCTTGCTATTTGTGGTAGTAGTACTTACATTTTTGCATTAGGATTTTATGTGTCCTCTTTTTCCACAGTTGTAGCACCTTACATTTTTGTTACGACGGAAAACTTCAAACTTTTCATTGTTTGGTGATTGACACTGGTTATTTTTGAAAACTTTACCGTGTACTTTAACTGCAAAGACATTATCAACCTTCTCGTGCCTATCTGTTCTCCTATGTTCTTCTTCAAGAATTTTCATCTTTAGACTTTCCAGCTTAGGCAGTACATCTTGTGCTTCAATAGCTACCACAAAATTGTCCATGTCTTCCGGCAAGCTGCATAGGAACAATATACTTTGCATATCATCTGGTATTTCGAAATCTATTTCTTTTAGGTCATCAATTGTGCTACAAAATCTATTTATTTGCTCTGCCAACTTCTGCCCACAGTCAAAACGGAAACGTACCAACTTTTTAAATAAATTAACTTTCCTGGCAGGCCCTTTCGCTTGGTATAAACCAGACAAAACCATCCACGCCGAATTGGCTGAACAACACTTTTTAATGTGCAATAATTCCGATGGCTTAACACTTAAAATTATTGAAGCCAATGCCTTTTGATCGACTACAGCCCAAGCAGCTTTTTCATCCGTTGACGCATCTGACTTACATGGAGACTCAATAGCAGACCACAAATCCTGGCTTACTAATAAGCTTCTCATTTGAATCGCCCAAGTACTATAGTTGTCGCCACAGATCCAGACATTCTTCAAAGTAATTGTATTCGGTATTTTTAATTTCCACTCCACGTGAAGTGTGGGCCCATAACCTCTTTTGCGATGTGGTTTATTTCAACTTAACTTTATTAAATTCAATTCAGATGTGTATACTTAGACAGATTAAAATAAACAGTTAATAAAAGTATTTATCATATTTTCTTATTGTGACATTTCTAAAAGACAATTTAGGGTTTCCAATTCATTCTTGTTGTATTTCTAAACCGATAATCCAACATATAGGAAGTGTCACGCCCACCAATCCAATCAAGTCTCTGTTTAGCTAAACTATTTAAGTTAATATGGGAGTTACTGGTGCGAAATTCCAAGGCGCTACCTACTGTAGTAGTTCTCTAAATACAGATTAATAATTTTTCACTTTATATGGGAGGTACCACGCCCACTATTCCCATCCAATCCACCTTTCTCTAAAATGTGTATGTTAATATAGAGGTTACTGGTGCAAAATTTCAAGGCGCTACCTATTACTGTTACCAAGCAACACGATGATAAATATTTACTTTGTATGGGAAGTGCCATGCCCACGGTGAATATAAAAAAGCAAGTACCCTATTTTACCAACCGTATATCTAGTAACAAACTGAAAATTTCAGAAAGATTGGTACACTGGTGTAGGCGGCTATAGCTTTCCGACTAACAAGCAAACAAACATACACCAACAAACACATTTTCAGTTTTATATATAAAGATAAATAAATAAATAAAATATAGATTGATGATAACGAAAGCCTCAATGTCCGGTAAAGCATAGCTTAAACTTACTGTCATTGAGTCACCATGCACCATGGCTTGCCTTTACTAAGTGTACTGTCAGAAGTTCGACTTATACCTCCTGATGTTGCGGTCGAAAACAGATTTCTAGTTAGATCTGGTATCTGCTGCTAGGCGGCTGGCTAAATTAAGGCTAAGTCTTACAAAAACATACTCTTATCCAAGGTGTAACAGTATACGCCAGGGTTACATGGTCACGAGGGAGCTTGGTATACGAACTTTTTTTTAATGGAGACTTAAATGAATTTCAATTCTGTTAAAAGCAAACAGGACCGTGAGAATCCACCAAGAAAGCTTCGACAGAGGTGAAAGGGTTAATCTTTAAAGGCAACTTTCAAGGGTAGCAAGCCGAAAGAAAAGCCAAAATATTTTCCTATATATTAATAATGGATAAGTACGTTACTGACAGTTCATCGGAACTGTATTATTTGGCCAATATGAAAATTGAGGAAAAGCGATACTTCCAGACTAAGCCTGGAAGAGGCTGAGAAGATAGCAAATATTTTAGATGAACATACAGCAAATTTCATTAGGTTGAGGACCATGGGAAGACATATTAAAATATAAATTCTAGGAGGACCATACATAACCTTAGACAAATAGTAGCAATTACGAGAGACTCTGTGATGAGGAAAAAGGTCAACAGTTATCAATCGGCAATTTTAAATCACCACTGTCGAGAGTAAAAGACTAGTGCAAGCACAAAACTCACTGCAAGTGAAGAATGTAGTCTTATGTTTCATTGTGATATCATAAGTGTATATTTTTCTTAAAATCATAAGCTTGGTGAGTTTAAATTTTAAGTGGACCCTCCTTCCCTCAATATAATTTTGCAATTTTTCTAAATATTTTTTTAACTCTAGTTAAATGTTTACGGCCCAAATACATAAAACAAATTTCCATACAAATTTTTTTCAATAAATCTTTAATAAACCAAAAATATTTTTTTTATGAATAAGGCCCTTAAAGTTGATTTATTATTCTTTAAATAATTTTATAATATTTTAAATAATTAATTTTCATTTTATATCTTTGCAGGTATGTACCATATTATTACATCATTTTTAAAGGTATTTATACACGAGCAAGCATATATACCTATAGTTGATTGATTGAGGATTAAAATAATTATTTCTGGCATTCATATCTAGCATCTGAAGCAGGTTAATACTTAGTAGTATTTGTAGTATTAGTAGTATTTGTATTTCCTAGCGACAATAACATTCACTCTTGGCTTTTTGAAAGCAGATTCTCTAAAGGTAGTTAGGGCCTTCTAATTACTGCTGGGCCTTAATTCACTACATGTGCGGCCGTCTTAAGCTCTGCTATACGCAGCCGATAAACATTTGAAACTTGATTTTCATCTCAGTCAAATGATATTTGATGTTTTCTATAATGAGATCTGCCATCTGCATTGTTATCAGCTTTGGGTAATGATTCTATGTGGGAACCTATTAGTTTACTTATGTAGCTTTTTGCTCACAATTCAGGATAGGTGCCCAGCCATTGCAAGATTTAAGCTCCTATCGTTAGCCTTTGCATGTTCTGTTGTCAGAATGGATATAGATTTCCCCTGCTGTCACTCTCTACAAATTGCATGTTTCACTGGAGAAAAGCTCAGAGATTAACATCCCTGCTCCTTGAGACTATCCATTTTCCAACTCGTTTAGTTTTCTCTAGTTCCTTTCCTATTTTGATTGGGTCGTAGTTTTAGAGGGTATTACTCCATCTTGGAATGGGTTCTAGTTTCCAGAGTATAATAACCACCTAAGTCTAGTTCCAAATCTTCAACTTCTGGAATACTGTTAACTCTGCACTTGTGTTAACCACTGTTCGGTTTTTTCTAATTCAGTATAAAGGAGAAAGCAAGTACACCTAAGTAGATTTTCGTATTGCTCAAGTAACTGGCTTTCAGAGTTCTCCCGACTTACTTATCCACCACCACCCATAAAAGAGGAAGGTACACTAGTCGTTAGTGCCCGACCAGGTCAAGTCCACGTATGCCCTTTTACCCATCTATATTTATTAGGCAGATCAGTCATGGTTACCTTGGTACATTGCTGTCTATGTATTTCAATTAGCCAAACAGTTCCGAATATAGAATATATCGTTAGCTAAAATGCAAATAGGCATAACTAATAAAAAATTCAAAATGATGTTTTTGATTGATTGTTATTTTACACTTCTGCGATCAAAATTTACGCTTTTATTAACAAAAAACAAAGGGACGTGTAGTATATTATAGTTTTTATTTTACAAAGTTTTTGGCTTCTGTTGTAAAATTAGATTTGAGATTGTGTTTGTGCTCACAGACCCTTAGGGGTTTGCGTGGGGTTCTTGCTCTATAATGTTAGTGTCGTGAAATATTTTTTGTATCAAAAAACCCCACGGTTTACATTTCAAAGGTGAAATTTTTAATTTTCTGAGAGAGATTAAACTGTACTACGGTTGTCAGATCTGGCAACTCTATGGTTTGCCATTTTATCACGCTAGAACAATGCATGCAATTTTAATTCGAAAATCGTGGTTGAGTACGAGATTATTTTATCGCAATATTCTCTTCATTTACGAGGATCATTGTTGGCTCAATAGGTGTATCGATAATAAAAATTGCCGCTCTTGGAATGAGGAATATCCATGGAAAATTCTACAAGCGCCGTCTCTTCTACAGAAAGTTAATTTTTTGTGTGTTTTATCAGCCGCTAGAAGCATTGATTCTTACTAAACAAGTTTTTCCAATATAAGGGCACCTACGACCATACTGCGCATCAAAAATTGGCTTATTAAAGGAAATATTTTAAGAACGATTATTCGAACGATTTGGAAGACAATACACTATATGAATCATTGCTGAGTTATGGTGCCAAATGGTTTAAAAGGGAGTGGGACGTGGAACATCCCGAAAGCGTTACATCTGAGGAGGCCGCATCGACCACATGTTTGTAATCGAGTACAAATGCTTAAGGCATAAAACTGTCTATTTTAAAAAAAACGAATTTTTAATCTCAGTATTCTTCCAATTCAAGGTTGTACACCTAGTTTTATACTTCAATAAATTGATGATAGTGGGGTTGTTCATATAAATCTTGAACTGCGGGGAACCGTAAGAAAATAGTCTAATTTACACGATCTAACCGGTCTACTCTGCTATAAGTCACTGTTGCAGTAGTTGAATTGCTTCGTGTGCTGTACGACATATTGTGAAAACTTGTTGTTCCTTCGTATAGCGATCCTGTCAGCTTCTACTCTGTCTTTTTTTGCTTTTATTTGGCAACACTTTATCTTAGCAAGGGCGAGAGATTAAAATTTTGTGTTAGTTTTGATTCACCTCAAATAAATATGAAAAACAAACGATCAAAGCCACAACTACAATTTTATTTATACAAAATCAAAAATTATATAAAAGTAATTTTGTTTTTGTGTTATTTCATTGTTGTTTTCTAAAGGACTGAAAATTATTTTGTCGAGGGCGCATAAAAGATTTAAATATTTTATTCAATTTTTTTCATCAATAAAAAAAAAAACACGAAAAAGATATAAAAGCGAAAAGATGTAAATGTAAAATATTTCTCCTTTTATTTCAGTTTATATTTTATTTTACATTTTTATTCCTTTGACGGCACACTGTTTGTTGTGTGCATGTTTCATTTGTTACTCTGTACTGCTGTTGCGTTCAAGTTTTTCTTTGTGCCTTGACGCGCTCTCTTGAGTTTTTAAACTACTTAAATATTAACTGTAACTATAATAACAAACTGTTAACGTCAACTTTTAATATAATAGCAACTGCAACAACGGTGGCAGCAGCTACACTAGCTTAACGTAAGGACATAAAGTTTTTGGGGAAGACTAACAGTGATGTTCGAAATAAGTTATCTTTTGGTGTTGCATTAAAATGTAAATAAAATTATAAAATATAAACAGTTAAGGACGAGACTATGCAATGAACGGTTAGCGGCCAAAAGAAAAAATAAAAAAAAAAATTTTCAGTTTCTCAATTTTAGCTTCGGGATTTGTGAAAAAATATATTATTTTTGGAGTTTTTATAAAAAATAAATTAAATTCAGGAGGATTTTCGAGTAAATTTTCTATTTTTGCGATTTTTTTATTTTACTTCTTGCGAAATATTTCGAAAAAAATAAAAGGCGTTTAAATTATTAAAATTTATTTATTGGTTTTTTGGTAGTTACCAACACTTATTTTCGTAAACACAAAAATTTAAAAACAAAAAAACAGAAAACAACAATATTTTAGTCATATATTTTCGTTGTTGATATCTCACCATAAATTTATGAAAAATATTAGTCTGTAAAGAGTTCTGTACAGCGTTGCCATATGATTTTCAAAATTGATTCTTTAAAGAAAAAATTTTTTTCAGGAAAAAACACCGGACCCTAAATATATCTTTTATTAGTTATGTAAAACTATAATATAACATAGCGAGATAAATCTGCAATATGTTATACATTAACTGACACATCTTCTATTCATAAAATGAACAGAATTATAATGATCAGAATTATGGAAGAGAAAAGACCAATATAACTGATCTTCTTCTTTCCCACAAAAATCAGACTTTCATCAAGAAAACTTGTAGGCTTGCATT